>CANSGD010001194.1:0-101005 GCA_947645195.1 Patellifolia procumbens
ATACCTATTCAAGGAGTCAAAAATATTTGGTAATTAAGCACAAAATATGATTTGAAAGGTGTTCATACACCAAAAGTCGACTAAGAGACTATGACGGTTTTACCCTTTGATTTGAATTGAGTGTGATCCAAGGGCTTCATATGCTTTAAATAGATCTAATACGTATTTAAGGACTCAAAAATATTTGGCAATTATTCACTACAAAATGATTTGAAAGGTGTTCTAACAACACAAATTGCCTAAGAGACTATGACGGTTTTACCCCTTTGATATGAAATAACTTTGATCCAAGGGCTTCATATGATTGAAATATATCTAATACCGATACGAGGAGTCAAAAATGTTGGTAATTAGACACAAACAATGATTTGAACGGTGTTCATACACCACAAATCCCCAAGAGACTATGACGGTTTTACCCTTTGATTTGAATTGAGTTTGATCCAAGGGCTTCATATGCTTTTAATAGATCTAATACCGATTCAAGGACTCAAAAATATTTGTTAATTATTCACAACAAAATAATTTGAAATGTGTTCATACACAACAAGTCCCTAGGAGACTATGACGGTTTTACCCTTTGATTTGAATTTAGTTTGATCCAAGTGCTTCATATTCTTTAAATATATCTAATAACTATTCAAGGAGTCAAAAATAATTATGTATTAAGCACAAACAATGATTTGAAAGGTGTTTATACACCACAAATCACCTAAGAGACTATGACGGTTTTACCCTTTTATTTGAATTTAGTTTGGATCCAAGGACTTCATATGCTTTAAATAGATCTCATTCCTATTCAAGGAATCAAAAATATTTGGTAATTATTCACAACAAAATAATTTGAAAGGTGTTCATAGGCCACAAATCGCCTATAGAGACTATGACGGTTTTACACTTTTGATTTGAAATAAGTTTGATCAAGTGATTCATATGATTGAGAAATATATCAAATACCTATTCAAGGAGTCAAAAATAAGTTGGTATTTAAGCACAAAGAATGATTTGAAAGGTGTTTATACACCATAAATCCCTTAGAGACTATGACGGTTTTGCCCTTTGATTTAAATTGAGTTTGATCGAAAGACTTCATATGCTTTAAATAGATCTAATACCTATTCAAGGACACAAAAATAAATGGTAATTATTCACAACTAAATGATTTGAAAGGTGTTCATTCACCACAGAAAGTATAACGATTTTACGCTTGTTTGAATTGAGTTTGATCCAAGGGCTTCAAATGATTGAAATATATCTAATACATATTCAAGGAGTCAAAACTATTTGGTAATTAAGCTCAAAAAATTATTTGAAAGGCGTTCATATTCACACATCCCTTAAGAGACTATGACGGTTTTACCCTTTGATATGAATTAAGGTGGATCCAAGGACTTCATATGCTTTAAAAGGATCAATACCTATTCAAGGACTCAAAAATATTTGGTAATGATTCCCAAAAAAGGATTAGAAAGGTGTGCATTCACCACAAATCGCCTAAGAGACTATGACGATTTTAACCTTTGATTTGAATTGAGTTTGATCCAAGGGTTTCATTTGCTAGAAATATATCTAATTCCTATTCAAGGACTCAAAAATATTTGGTAATTATTCACAACCAAAATAATTTGAAAGGCGTTCATACACCACAAATCGCCTATAGAGACTATGACGGTTTTACACTTTGATGAATAGAGTTTAATCCAAGTGATTCATATGATTGAAATATATCAAATACCTATTCAATGAGTCAAAATAATTTTGTAAATGTTCTCAACAAAATAATTTCAACGATGTTCATACACCGCAAATTGCCTAAGAGAATATGGCAGTTTTACCCTTTAATTTGAACCAAGTTTGATCAAAGGGCTTCATATGCTTTTAATATATCTAATACTATTTAAGGGAAAGAAAATATTTGGTAATTATTCACAACAAAATAATTTGAAGGTGTTCATACACCACAAATCGCCTAAGAGACTAGGACGATTTAACCCTTTGATTTGAAATAAGTTTAATCCAACAGCTTCACAGGATGAAATATACCTAATAGCAATTGAAGGAGTGAAAAATATTTGGTAATCAAGTAAAAAAAATTATTTTTGAAAGGTGTTCATACAACGTGGAAACCTAAGAGAGTATGACGGTTTTGCCCTTTGATTTGAATTGAGTTCTGATCCAGCTACTTTCCATATGCTTTAAATATATCTGATGAACTATTCTATGAGCTTGAAATATTTTGTAAATATTCATAACAAGATAATTTGATAGGTGTTCATATATCTCAAATCGCTCTAAGACACTATAATACTTTAACCCTTTGATTTGAAATAATTTGATCACGGACTCTTATGATTAAAATATATCTAACACCTATTCAAGGAGTCAAAAATATTTGCTAATTAAGCACAAAAATGATTTGAAAGATCACTATAAATTTCCTAAGAGACTATGAGGATTTTACCCTTTGATTTGAATTGAGTTTTAATTCAAGGGCTTCATATGCTTTAAATATATCAAATAACCATTCAAGGAGACAGAAATATTTGGTAATTAAGCACAAAAAATGACTTGAAAGGTGTTCATACACCACAAATCCCCCAAGAGACTATGAAGGTTTCATTCTTTGATTTGTACTGAGTATGATTTAAGGTCTTCATATTCTGTAAATATATCTAATACCTACTCTAAGGAGTCTAAAATATTTGGTATTATTGCACAACAAATAATTTGAAAGTTGTTCTTAGACCATAAATCCCCTAAGAGACTATGACGGTTTTACCCTTTTATTTGTATTGAGTTTGATCCAAGGGATTCATAAGTGCTTTAAATATATCTAATACCTATTCAAGGACTCAATAATATTTGGTAATTATTTACAACCAAAAATAATTTGAAAGATGTACATACACCACAATCGCCCAAGAGACAACGACGGTTTTACCCTTTAATTTGAAATAAGTTTGATTCAAATGGTTCATATAATTCAAATATATCCAATACCTATTCAAGGAGTCAAAAATAATTTGGTAATTAACCACAAACAATGATTTGAAAGGTGTTTATACACCACAAATTACATAAGAGACTATGATGGTTTTTCCTTTATTTAAATTTAGTTTGATCCAAGGACTTCATATGCTTTAAATAGATCTAATACCTATTCAAGGACTCAAAAAATATTTGGTAATCATTCAGCACCAAAATAATTTGAAAGGTGTTCATACGCCACAAATCGCCGAATAGACTATGACGATTTTACCCTTTGATATGAAATAAATTAATCCAAGGGCTTCATCTGCTTTAAATTTATCTAAAACCTATTCAAGGAGAAAAAAATATTTGGTAATTAAGCACAAAAAATTACTTAAAAAGGTGTTCATACACCACAAATCGCGTAAGAGACTATGACGGTTTTACCCTTTGATTTGAATTGAGTTTTATCCAAGGGTGTCATATGCTTTAAATATATCTAATACCCATTCAAGGAGACAAAACTATTTGGTAATTAAGCACAAAAAATGACTTGAAAGGTGTTCATACACCACAAATCCCTAAGAGACTATGACGATTTTACCCTTTGATTTGAATTGAGATTAATCTAAGGTAATACCTATGCAAGGACTCAAAAATTTTTGGTAATTATCCACAAACAAATAATTTGAAAGGTGTTCATACGACACAAATCGCCTAAGAGACTATGACGGTTTTACCCTTTGATTTCAATTGACTTTGATCCAAGGGCTTCATATGCTTTAAATAGATCTAATGCGTATTTAAGGACTACAAAATATTTTGCAATTATTCACTACAAAATGATTTGAAAGGTATTCTTACAACACAAATTGCCTAAGAGACTATGACGGTTTTTCCCTTTGATATGATATAAGTTTGATACAAGGGCTTCATATGATTGTAATATATCTAATACCGATACAAGGAGTCAAAAAAATTTGGTAATTAAAAACAAAAATGATTTGAAAGGTGTTCATACACCACAAATCCCTAAGAGACTATGACGATTTTACCCTTTGATTTGAATTGAGTTTGATCCAAGGGCTTTATATGCTTTTCATAGATCTAATACCGATTCGAGGAATCAAAATATTTGGTAATTATTCACAACAAAAAAATTTGAAATGTGTTCATACACAACAAGTCCCCTAGGAGACTATGACGGTTTTACCCTTTGATTTGAATTTAGTTTGATCCAAGTGCTTCATATTCTTTAAATATATCTAACAACTATTCAAGGAGTCAAAAATAATTATGTAATTCAGCACAAACAATGATTTGAAAGGTGTTTATACACCACAAATCGCCTAAGAGACAATGACGGTTTTACCCTTTTATTTGAATTTAGTTTGATCCAAGGACTTCATATGGTTTAAATAGATCTAATACCTATTCAAGGAATCAAAAATATTTGATAATTATTCACAATAAAATAATTTGAAAGGTGTTCATACGCCACAAATCACCTAAGAGACTATAACGGTTTTACCCTTTGATATGAATTAAGTTTGATCCAAGGGCTTCATTTGATTGAAATATCTCTAATAACTATTCAAGGAGCCAAAAATATTTGGTAATTAAGCACAAAATATGATTTGAAAGGTGTTCATACACCAATAATCGCCTAAGAGACTATGACGGTTTTACCCTTTGATTTGAATTGAGTTTTATCCAAGGGCTTCATATGCTTTAAATTTATCTAATACCTATTCAAGGATACAAAAATATTTGGTAATTAAGCACAAAAATGATTTGAAAGGTGTTCATACACCAAAAATCACCTAAGAGACTATGACGGTTTTACCCTTTGATTTGAATTGAGTTTGATGCAAGGGCTTCATATGCTTTAAATATATCTAATACCTTTTAAAGGACTCAAAAATATTTGGCAATTATTTACATACAAAATAATTTGAAAGGTTTTCATACACCAAAAATCGCCAAGAGACTATGACGGTTTTACCTTTAATTTTGAAATAAGTTTGGTTCAAGTGGTTCATATGATAGAAATATATCTAACAACTATTCAAGGAGTCAAAAATAATTATGTAATTAAGCACAAACAATGATTTGAAAGGTGTTTATCCACCACAAATCACCTAAGAGACTATGACGGTTTTACCCTTTTATTTGAATTTAGTTTGATCCAAGGACTTCATATGCTTTAAATAGATCTCATACCTATTCAAGGAATCAAAATATTTGGTAATTATTCACAACAAAATAATTTGAAAGGTGTTCATACGCCACAAATCGCCGAAGAGACTATAACGGTTTTACCCTTTGATATGAATTAAGTTTGATCCAAGGGCTTCATATGATTGAAATATCATTAATACCTATTCAAGGAGCCAAAAATATTTGGTAATTAAGCACAAAATATGATTTGAAAGGTGTTCATACACCAATAATCGCCTATGAGACTATGACGGTTTTACCCTTTAATTTAAATTGAGTTTTATCCAAGGGCTTCATATGCTTTAAATTTATCTAATAACTATTCAAGGATACAAAAATATTTTGTAATTAAGCACAAAAAATGCATTTGAAAGGTGTTCATACACCAAAAATACCTAAGAGACTATGACGGCTTTACCCTTTAATTTGAATTGAGTTTGATCCAAGGGGTTCATGCTTTAAATATATCTAATACCTTTTCAAGCACTCAGATATTTGGAAATTATTTACAACCAAATAATTTGAAAGGTTTTCATACACCAAAAATCGCCTAAGAGACTATGACGGTTTTACACTTTAATTTGAAATAAGTTATATTCAAGTGGTTCATATGATAGAAATATATCTAATAACTATTCAAGGAGTCAAAAATAATTATGAAATTAAGCACAAACAATGATTTGAAAGGTGTTTATACACCACAAATCACCTATGAGATTATGACGATTTTACCCTTTTATTTGAATTTAGTTTGATCCAAGGACTTCATATGCTTTAAATAGATCTCATACCTATTCAAGGAATCAAAAATATTTGGTAATTATTCACAACAAAATAATTTGAAAGGTGTTCATACGCCACAAATCGCCGAAGAGACTATAACGGTTTTACCCTTTGATATGAATTAAGTTTGATCCTAGGGCTTCATATGATTGAAATATATCTAATACCTATTCAAGGAGTCAAAAATATTTGGTAATTAAGCACAAAATATGATTTGAAAGGTGTTCATACACCAAAAATCGACTAAGAGACTATGACGGTTTTACCCTTTGATTTGAATTGAGTGTGATCCAAGGGCTTCATATGCTTTAAATAGATCTAATACGTATTTAAGGACTCAAAAATATTTGGCAATTATTCACTACAAAATGATTTGAAAGGTGTTCTAACAACACAAATTGCCTAAGAGACTATGACGGTTTTACCCTTTGATATGAAATAACTTTGATCCAAGGGCTTCATATGATTGAAATATATCTAAATACCGATACGAGGAGTCAAAAATATTTGGTAATTAGACACAAACAATGATTTGAACGGTGTTCATACACCACAAATCCCTAAGAGACTATGACGGTTTTACCCTTTGATTTGAATTGAGTTTGATCAAGGGCTTCATATGCTTTTAATAGATCTAATACCGATTCAAGGACTCAAAATTATTTGATAATTATTCACAACAAAATAATTTGAAAGGTGCTCATACACCACAAGTCCCCTAGGAGACTATGATGGTTTTACCCTCTGATTTGAATTGAGTTTTATCCAAGGGCTTCATATGCTTTAAATTTATCTAATACCTATTCAAGGAGACAAGAAGTTTTGGTAATTAAGCATAAAATATGATTTGAAAGGTGTTCATACACCAAAATCACCTAAGAGACAATGACAGTTTCACCCTTTGATTTGAATTGAGTTTTATCCATGGGCTTCATATGCTTTAAATTTATCTACTACCTATTCAAGGATACAAAAATATTTGGTAATTAAGCACAAAAAATGATTTGAAAGGTGTTTATACACCAAAAATACCTAAGAGACTATGACGGTTATACTCTTTGATTTGAATTGAGTTTGATCCAAGGGCTTCATATGCTTTAAATATATCTAATACCTTTTCAAGCACTCAAAAATATTTGGTAATTATTTACAACCAAAATAATTTGAAAGGTTTTCATACACCAAAAATCGCCTAAGAGACTATGACGGTTTTACCCTTTAATTTGAAATAAGTTATATTCAAGTGGTTCATATGATAGAAATATATCTAATAACTATTCGAGGAGTCAAAAATAATTATGTAATTAAGCACAAACAATGATTTGAAAGGTGTTTATACATCACAAATAACCTAAGAGATTATGACAGTTTTACCCTTTTATTTGAATTTAGTTTGATCCAAGGACTTCATATGCTTTAAATAGATCTCATACCTATTCAAGGAATCAAAAATATTTGGTAATTATTCACAACAAAATAATTTGAAAGGTGTTCATACGCCACAAATCGTCGAAGAGACTATAACGGTTTTACCCTTTGATATGAATTAATTTTGATCCAAGGGCTTCATATGATTGAAATATATCTAATACCTATTCAAGGAGTCAAAAATATTTGGTAATTAAGCACAAAATATGATTTGAAAGGTGTTCATACACCAAAAATCGACTAAGAGACTATGACGGTTTTACCCTTTGATTTGAATTGAGTGTGATCCAAGGGCTTCATATGCTTTAAATAGATCTAATACGTATTTAAGGACTCAAAAATATTTGGCAATTATTCACTACAAAATGATTTGAAAGGTGTTCTAACAACACAAATTGCCTAAGAGACTATGACGGTTTTACCCTTTGATATGAAATAACTTTGATCCAAGGGCTTCATATGATTGAAATATATCAAATACCGATACGAGGAGTCAAAAATATTTGGTAATTAGAAACAAAAAATGATTTGAACGGTGTTCATACACCACAAATCCCTAAGAGACTATGACGGTTTTACCCTTTGATTTGAATTGAGTTTGATCCAAGGGCTTCATATGCTTTTAATAGATCTAATACCGATTCAAGGACTCAAAATTATTTGATAATTATTCACAACAAAATAATTTGAAAGGTGTTCATACACCACAAGTCCCCTAGGAGACTATGATGGTTTTACCCTTTGATTAGAATTGAGTTTTATCCAAGGGCTTCATATGCTTCAAATTTATCTAATACCTATTCAAGGAGACAACAAGTTTTGGTAATTAAGCATAAAAAATGATTTGAAAGGTGTTCATACACCAAAAATCACCTAAGAGACTATGACAGTTTCACCCTTTCATTTGAATTGAGTTTTATCCATGGGCTTCATATGCTTTAAATTTATCTAATACCTATTCAAGGATACAAAAATATTTGGTAATTAAGCAAAAAAATGATTTGAAAGGTGTTCATACACCAAAAATCACCTAAGAGACTATGACGGTTTTTCCTTTGATTTGAATTGAGTTTGATCCAAGGGGTTCATATGCTTTAAATATATCTAATACCTTTTAAAGGAATCAAAAATATTTGGTAATTATGTACAACCAAAATAATTTGAAAGCTTTTCATACACCAAAAATCGCCTAAAAACTATGACTGTTTTACCGTTTAATTTGAAATAAGTTTGATTCAAGTGGTTCATATGATAGAAATATATCTAATAACTATTCAAGGAGTCAAAAATAATTATGTAATTAAGCACAAACAATGATTTGAAAGGTGTTTATACACCACAAATCACCTAAGAGACTATGACGGTTTTACCCTTTTATTTGATTTTAGTTTGATCCAAGGACTTCATATGCTTTAAATAGATCTCATACCTATTCAAGGAATCAAAAATATTTGGTAATTATTCACAACAAAATAATTTGAAAGCTGTTCATACGCCACAAATCGCCGAAAAGACTATAACGGTTTTACCCTTTGATATGAATTAAGTTTTATCCAAGGGCTTCATATGATTGAAATATATCTAATACCTATTTAAGGAGTAAAAAATATATGGTAATTAAGCACAAAATATGATTTGAAAGGTGTTCATACACCAAAAATCGACTAAGAGACTATGACGGTTTTACCCTTTGATTTGAATTGAGTTTTATCCAAGGGCTTCATATGCTTTAAATATATCTAATACCTTTTCAAGGACTCAAAAATATTTGGTAATTATTTACAACCAAAATAATTTGAAAGGTTTTCATACACCAAAAATCGCCTAAGAGACTATGACGGTTTTACCCTTTAATTTGAAATAAGTTATATTCAAGTGGTTCATATGATAGAAATATATTTAATAACTATTCAAGGAGTCAAAAATAATTATGTAATTAAGCACAAACAATGATTTGAAAGGTGTTTATACACCAAAAATCACCTAAGAGACTATGACGATTTTACCCTTTTATTTGAATGTAGTTTGATCCAAGGACTTCATATGCTTTAAATAGATCTCATACCTATTCCAGGAATCAAAAATATTTGGTAATTATTCACAACAAAATAATTTGAAAGGTGTTCATACGCCACAAATCGTCGAAGAGACTATAATTGTTTTACCCTTTGAAATGAATTAAGTTTGATCCAAGGGCTTCATATGATTCAAATATATCTAATACCTATTCAAGGAGTCAAAAATATTTGGTAATTAAGCACAAAATATGATTTGAAAGGTGTTCATACACCAAAAATCGACTAAGAGACTATGACGGTTTTATCCTTTGATTTGAATTGAGTGTGATCCAAGGGCTTCATATGCTTTAAATAGATCTAATACGTATTTAAGGACTCAAAAATATTTGGCAATTATTCACTACAAAATGATTTGAAAGGTGTTCTAACAACACAAATTGCCTAAGAGACTATGACGGTTTTACCCTTTGATATGAAATAACTTTGATCCAAGGGCTTCATATGATTGAAATATATCTAATACCGATACGAGGAGTCAAAAATATTTGGTAATTAGAAACAAAAATGATTTGAACGGTGTTCATACACCACAAATCCCTAAGAGACTATGACGGTTTTACCCTTTGATTTGAATTGAGTTTGATCCAAGGGCTTCATATGCTTTTAATAGATCTAATACCGATTCATGGACTCAAAATTATTTGATAATTATTCACAACAAAATAATTTGAAAGGTGTTCATACACCACAAGTCCCCTAGGAGACTATGATGGTTTTAACCTTTGATTGGAATTGAGTTTTATCCAAGGGCTTCATATGCTTTAAAGTTATCTAATACCTATTCAACGAGACAACAAGTTTTGGTAATTAACCATAAAAATGATTTGAAAGGTGTTCATACACCAAAAATCACCTAAGAGACTATGACAGTTTCACCCTTTCATTTGAATTGAGTTTTATCCATGGGCTTCATATGCTTTAAATTTATCTAATACCTATTCAAGGATACAAAAATATTTGGTAATTAAGCAAAAAAATGATTTGAAAGGTGTTCATACACCAAAAATCACCTAAGAGACTATGACGGTTTTTCCCTTTGATTTGAATTGAGTTTGATCCAAGGGTATCATATGCTTTAAATATATCTAATACCTTTTAAAGGAATCAAAAATATTTGGTAATTATGTACAACCAAAATAATTTGAAAGCTTTTCATACACCAAAAATCGCCTAAGAAACTATGACTGTTTTACCGTTTAATTTGAAATAAGTTTGATTCAAGTGGTTCATATGATAGAAATATATCTAATAACTATTCAAGGAGTCAAAAATAATTATGTAATTAAGCACAAACAATGATTTGAAAGGTGTTTATACACCACAAATCACCTAAGAGACTATGACGGTTTTACCCTTTTATTTGAATTTAGTTTGATCCAAGGACTTCATATGCTTTAAATAGATCTCATACCTATTCAAGGAATCAAAAATATTTGGTAATTATTCACAACAAAATAATTTGAAAGCTGTTCATACGCCACAAATCGTCGAAGAGACTATAACGGTTTTACCCTTTGATATGAATTAAGTTTTATCCAAGGGCTTCATATGATTGAAATATATCTAATACCTATTTAAGGAGTAAAAAATATATGGTAATTAAGCACAAAATATGATTTGAAAGGTGTTCATACACCAAAAATCGACTAAGAGACTATGACGGTTTTACCCTTTGATTTGAATTGAGTTTTATCCAAGGGCTTCATATGCTTTAAATATATCTAATACCTTTTCAAGGACTCAAAAATATTTGGTAATTATTTACAACCAAGATAATTTGAAAGGTTTTCATACACCAAAAATCGCCTAAGAGACTATGACGGTTTTACCCTTTAATTTGAAATAAGTTATATTCAAGTGGTTCATATGATAGAAATATATCTAATAACTATTCAAGGAGTCAAAAATAATTATGTAATTAAGCACAAACAATGATTTGAAAGGTGTTTATACACCAAAAATCACCTAAGAGACTATGACGGTTTTACCCTTTTATTTGAATGTAGTTTGATCCAAGGACTTCATATGCTTTAAATTGATCTCATACCTATTCCAGGAATCAAAAATATTTGGTAATTATTCACAACAAAATAATTTGAAAGGTGTTCATACGCCACAAATCGTCGAAGAGACTATAATTGTTTTACCCTTTGAAATGAATTAAGTTTGATCCAAGGGCTTCATATGATTCAAATATATCTAATACCTATTCAAGGAGTCAAAAATATTTGGTAATTAAGCACAAAATATGATTTGAAATGTGTTCATACACCAAAAATCGACTAAGAGACTATGACGGTTTTACCCTTTGATTTGAATTGAGTGTGATCCAAGGGCTTCATATGCTTTAAATAGATCTAATACGTATTTAAGGACTCAAAAATATTTGGCAATTATTCACTACAAAATGATTTGAAAGGTGTTCTAACAACACCAATTGCCTAAGAGACTATGACGGTTTTACCCTTTGATTTAAATTGAGATTGATCCAAGGTAATACCTATTCAAGGACTCCAAAATATTTGGTAATTATTCACAAAAATAAATTGAAAGGTGTTCATACACCATAAATCGCCTAAGAGACTATGACGGTTTTACCCTTTGATTTGAATTGGGTTTGATCCAAGGGCTTCATATGCTTTAAATAGATCTAATACGTATTTAAGGACTCAAAAATATTTGGCAATTATTCACTACAAAATGATTTGAAAGGAGTTCTAACAACACAAATTGCCTAAGAGACTATGACGGTTTTACCCTTTGATATGAAATCACTTTGATCCAAGGGCTTCTTATGATTGAAATATATCTAATACCGATACGAGGAGTCAAAAATATTTGGTAATTAAACACAAAAAATGATTTGAACGGTGTTCATACACCACAAATCCCTAAGAGACTATGACGGTTTTACACTTTGATTTGAATTGAGTTTGATCCAAGGGCTTCATATGCTTTTAATAGATCTAATACCGAATCAAGGACTCAAAATTATTTGATAATTATTCACAACAAAATAATTTGAAAGGTGTTCATACACCACAAGTCCCCTAGGAGACTATGATAGTTTTACCCTTTGATTTGAATTGAGTTTTATCCAAGGGCTTCATATGCTTTAAATTTATCTAATACCTATTCAAGGAGACAACAAGTTTTGGTAATTAAGCATAAAAAATGATTTGAAAGGTGTTCATACACCAAAAATCACCTAAGAGACTATGACAGTTTTACCCTTTGATTTGAATTGAGTTTTATCCAAGGGCTTCATATGCTTTAAATTTATCTAATACCTATTCAAGGATACAAAAATATTTGGTAATTAAGCACAAAAAATGATTTGAAAGGTGTTCATACACCAAAAATCACCTAAGAGACTAAGACGGTTTTTCCCTTTGATTTGAATTGAGTTTGATCCAAGGGGTTCATATGCTTTAAATATATCTAATACCTTTTAAAGGACTCAAAAATATTTGGTAATTATTTACAACCAAAATAATTTGAAAGGTTTTCATACACCAAAAATCGCCTAAGAGACTGACGGTTTTACCCTTTAATTTGAAATAAGTTTGATTCAAGTGGTTCATATGATAGAAATATATCTAATAACTATTCAAGGAGTCAAAAATAATTATGTAATTAAGCACAAACAATGATTTGAAAGGTGTTTATACACCACAAATCACCTAAGAGACTATGACGGTTTTACCCTTTTATTTGAATTTAGTTTGATCCAAGGACTTCATATGCTTTAAATAGATCTCATACCTATTCAAGGAATCAAAAATATTTGGTAATTATTCACAACAAAATAATTTGAATGGTGTTCATACGCCACAAATCGCCGAAGAGACTATAACAGTTTTACCCTTTGATATGAATTAAGTTTTATCCAAGGGCTTCATATGATTGAAATATCTCTAATACCTATTCAAGGAGCCAAAAATATTTGGTAATTAAGCACAAAATATGATTTGAAAGGTGTTCATACACCAATAATCGCCTAAGAGACTATGACGGTTTTACCCTTTGATTTGAATTGAGTTTTATCCAAGGGTTTCATATGCTTTAAATTTATCTAATACCTATTTAAGGATACAAAAATATTTGGTAATTAAGCACAAAAAATGATTTGAAAGGTGTTCATACACCAAAAATCACCTAAGAGACTATGACGGTTTTACCCTTTGATTTGAATTGAGTTTGATCCAAGGGCGCATATGCTTTAAATATATCTAATACCTTTTAAAGGACTCAAAAATATTTGGTAATTATGTACAACCAAAATAATTTGAAAGCTTTTCATACACCAAAAATCGCCTAAGAGACTATGACGGTTCTACCGTTTAATTTGAAATAAGTTTGATTCAAGTGGTTCATATGATAGAAATATATCTAATAAATATTCAAGGAGTCAAAAATAATTATGTAATTAAGCACAAACAATGATTTGAAAGGTGTTTATACACCACAAATCACCTAAGAGACTATGACGGTTATACCCTTTTATTTGAATTTAGTTTGATCCAAGGACTTCATATGCTTTAAATAGATCTCATACCTATTCAAGGAATCAAAAATATTTGGTAATTATTCACAACAAAATAATTTGAAAGGTGTTCATACGCCACAAATCGCCGAAGAGACTATAACGGTTTTACCCTTTGATATGAATTAAGTTTGATCCAAGGGCTTCATATGATTGAAATATATCTAATACCTATTTAAGGAGTAAAAAATATATGGTAATTAAGCACAAAATATGATTTGAAAGGTGTTCATACACCAAAAATCGACTAAGAGACTATGACGGTTTTACCCTTTGATTTGAATTGAGTTTTTATCCAAGGGCTTCATATGCTTTAAATTTATCTAATACCTATTCAAGGAGACAAAAATATTTGGTAATTAAGCACAAAAAATGATTTGAAAGGTGTTCATACACCAAAAATCACCTAAGAGACTATGACGGTTTTACCCTTTGATTTGAATTGAGTTTGATCCAAGGGCTTCATATGCTTTAAATATATCTAATACCTTTTCAAGGACTCAAAAATATTTGGTAATTATTTACAACCAAAATAATTTGAAAGGTTTTCATACACCGAAAATCGCCTGAGAGACTATGACGGTTTTACCCTTTAATTTGAAATAAGTTATATTCAAGTGGTTCATATGATAGAAATATATCTAATAACTATTCAAGGAGTCAAAAATAATTATGTAATTAAGCACAAACAATGATTTGAAAGGTGTTTATACACCACAAATCACCTAAGAGACTATGACGGTTTTACCCTTTTATTTGAATTTAGTTTGATCCAAGGACTTCATATGCTTTAAATAGATCTATTACCTATTCAAGGAATCAAAAATATTTGGTAATTATTCACAACAAAATAATTTGAAAGGTGTTCATACGCCACAAATTGCCGAAGAGACTATAACGGTTTTACCCTTTGATATGAATTAAGTTTGATCCAAGGGCTTCATATGATTGAAATATCTCTAATACCTATTCAAGGAGCGAAAAATATTTGGTATTTAAGCACAAAATATGATTTGAAAGGTGTTCATACACCAATAATCGCCTAAGAGACTATGACGGTTTTACCCTTTGATTTGAATTGAGTTTTATCCAAGGGCTTCATATGCTTTTAATTTATCTAATACCTATTCAAGGAGACAAAAATATTTGGTAATTAAGCACAAAAAATGACTTGAAAGGTGTTCATACACCACAAATACCTAAGAGACTATGACGGTTTTACCCTTTGATTTATATTGAGATTGATCCAAGGTAATACCTATTCAAGGACTCCAAAATATTTGGTAATTATTCACAAAAATAAATTGAAAGGTGTTCATACACCACAAATCGCCTCAGAGACTATGACGGTTTTACCCTTTGATTTGAATTGGGTTTGATCCAAGAGCTTCATATGCTTTAAATAGATCTAATACGTATTTAAGGACTCAAAAATATTTGGCAATTATTCACTACAAAATGATTTGAAAGGAGTTCTAACAACACAAATTGCCTAAGAGACTATGACGGTTTTACCCTTTGATATGAAATAACTTTGATCCAAGGGCTTCATATGATTGAAATATATCTCATACCGATACGAGGAGTCAAAAAATATTTGGTAATTAGAAACAAAAAATGATTTGAACGGTGTTCATACACCACAAATCCCTAAGAGACTATGACGGTTTTACACTTTGATTTGAATTGAGTTTGATCCAAGGGCTTCATATGCTTTTAATAGATCTAATACCGATTCAAGGACTCAAAATTATTTGATAATTATTCACAACAAAATAATTTGAAAGGTGTTCATACACCACAAGTCCCCTAGGAGACTATGATGGTTTTACCCTTTGATTTGAATTGAGTTTTATCCAAGGGCTTCATATGCTTTAAATTTATCTAATACCTATTCAAGGAGACAACAAGTTTTGGTAATTAAGCATAAAAAATGATTTGAAAGGTGTTCATACACCAAAATCACCTAAGAGACTATGACAGTTTTACCCTTTGATTTGAATTGAGTTTTATCCAAGGGCTTCATATGCTTTAAATTTATCTAATACCTATTCAAGGATACAAAAATATTTGGTAATTAAGCACAAAAATTGATTTGAAAGGTGTTCATACACCAAAAATCACCTAAGAGACTATGATGGTTTTACCCTTTGATTTGAATTGAGTTTGATCCAAGGGCTTCATATGCTTTAAATATATCTAATACCTTTTCAAGGACTCAAAAATATTTGGTAATTATTTGCAACCAAAATAATTTGAAAGGTTTCATACACCAAAAATCGCCTGAGAGACTATGACGGTTTACCCTTTAATTTGAAATAAGTTATATTCAAGTGGTTCATATGATAGAAATATATCTAATAAGTATTCAAGGAGTCAAAAATAATTATGTAATTAAGCACAAACAATGATATGAAAGGTGTTTATACACCACAAATCACCTAAGAGACTATGACGGTTTTACCCTTTTATTTGAATTTAGTTTGATCCAAGGACTTCATATGCTTTAAATAGATCTCATACCTATTCAAGGAATCAAAAATATTTGGTAATTATTCACAACAAAATAATTTGAAAGCTGTTCATACGCCACAAATCGTCGAAGAGACTATAACGGTTTTACCCTTTGATATGAATTAAGTTTTATCCAAGGGCTTCATATGATTGAAATATATCTAATACCTATTTAAGGAGTAAAAAATATATGGTAATTAAGCACAAAATATGATTTGAAAGGTGTTCATACACCAAAAATCGACTAAGAGACCATGACGGTTTTACCCTTTGATTTGAATTGAGTTTATCCAAGGGCTTCATATGCTTTAAATATATCTAATACCTTTTCAAGGACTCAAAAATATTTGGTAATTATTTACAACCAAAATAATTTGAAAGGTTTTCATACACCAAAAATCGCCTAAGAGACTATGACGGTTTTACCCTTTAATTTGAAATAAGTTATATTCAAGTGGTTCATATGGATAGAAATATATCTAATAACTATTCAAGGAGTCAAAAATAATTAGGTAATTAACCACAAACAATGATTTGAAAGGTGTTTATACACCAAAAATCACCTAAGAGACTATGGCTTGTTTTACCCTTTTATTTGAATGTAGTTTGATCCAAGGACTTCATATGCTTTAAATTGATCTCATACCTATTCCAGGAATCAAAAAAATATTTGGTAATTATTCACAACAAAATAATTGAAAGGTGTTCATACGCCACAAATCGTCGAAGAGACTATAATTGTTTTACCCTTTGAAATGAATTAAGTTTGATCCAAGGGCTTCATATGATTCAAATATATCTAATCCCTATTCAAGGAGTCAAAAATATTTGGTAATTAAGCACAAAATATGATTTGAAAGGTGTTCATACACCAAAAATCGACTAAGAGACTATGACGGTTTTACCCTTTGATTTGAATTGAGTGTGATCCAAGGGCTTCATATGCTTTAAATAGATCTAATACGTATTTAAGGACTCAAAAATATTTGGCAATTATTCACTACAAAATGATTTGAAAGGTGTTCTAACAACACCAATTGCCTAAGAGACTATGACGGTTTTACCCTTTGATTTAAATTGAGATTGATCCAAGGTAATACCTATTCAAGGACTCCAAAATATTTGGTAATTATTCACAAAAAAATAAATTGAAAGGTGTTCATACACCATAAATCGCCTAAGAGACTATGACGGTTTACCCTTTGATTTGAATTGGGTTTGATCCAAGGGCTTCATATGCTTTAAATAGATCTAATACGTATTTAAGGACTCAAAAATATTTGGCAATTATTCACTACAAAATGATTTGAAAGGAGTTCTAACAACACAAATTGCCTAAGAGACTATGACGGTTTTACCCTTTGATATGAAATCACTTTGATCCAAGGGCTTCTTATGATTGAAATATATCTAATACCGATACGAGGAGTCAAAAATATTTGGTAATTAAACACAAAAAATGATTTGAACGGGGTTCATACACCACAAATCCCTAAGAGACTATGACGGTTTTACACTTTGAATTGAATTGAGTTTGATCCAAGGGCTTCATATGCTTTTAATAGATCTAATACTGAATCAAGGACTCAAAATTATTTGATAATTATTCACAACAAAATAATTTGAAAGGTGTTCATACACCACAAGTCCCCTAGGAGACTATGATGGTTTTACCCTTTGATTTGAATTGAGTTTTATCCAAGGGCTTCATATGCTTTAAATTCATCTAATACCTATTCAAGGAGACAACAAGTTTTGGTAATTAAGCATAAAAATGATTTGAAAGGTGTTCATACACCAAAAATCACCTAAGAGACTATGACAGTTTTACCCTTTGATTTGAATTGAGTTTTATCCAAGGGCTTCATATGCTTTAAATTTATCTAATACCTATTCAAGGATACAAAAATATTTGGTAATTAAGCACAAAAAATGATTTGAAAGGTGTTCATACACCAAAAATCACCTAAGAGACTAAGACGGTTTTCCCCCTTTGATTTGAATTGAGTTTGATCCAAGGGGTTCATATGCTTTTAAATATATCTAACACCTTTTAAAGGACTCAAAAATATTTGGTAATTATTTACAACCAAAATAATTTGAAAGGTTTTCATACACCAAAAAATCGCCTAAGAGACTGACGGTTTTACCCTTTAATTTGAAATAAGTTTGATTCAAGTGGTTCATATGATAGAAATATATCTAATAACTATTCAAGGAGTCAAAAATAATTATGTAATTAAGCACAAACAATGATTTGAAAGGTGTTTATACACCACAAATCACCTAAGAGACTATGACGGTTTTACCCTTTTATTTGAATTTAGTTTGATCCAAGGACTTCATATGCTTTAAAAGATCTCATACCTATTCAAGGAATCAAAAATATTTGGTAATTATTCACAACAAAATAATTTGAATGGTGTTCATACGCCACAAATCGCCGAAGAGACTATAACAGTTTTACCCTTTGATATGAATTAAGTTTTATCCAAGGGCTTCATATGATTGAAATATCTCTAATACCTATTCAAGGAGCCAAAAATATTTGGTAATTAAGCACAAAATATGATTTGAAAGGTGTTCATACACCAATAATCGCCTAAGAGACTATGACGGTTTTACCCTTTGATTTGAATTGAGTTATATCCAAGGGTTTCATATGCTTTAAATTTATCTAATACCTATTTAAGGATACAAAAATATTTGGTAATTAAGCACAAAAAATGATTTGAAAGGTGTTCATACACCAAAAATCACCTAAGAGACTATGACGGTTTTACCCTTTGATTTGAATTGAGTTTGATCCAAGGGCGCATATGCTTTAAATATATCTAATACCTTTTAAAGGACTCAAAAATATTTGGTAATTATGTACAACCAAAATAATTTGAAAGCTTTTCATACACCAAAAATCGCCTAAGAGACTATGACGGTTCTACCGTTTAATTTGAAATAAGTTTGATTCAAGTGGTTCATATGATAGAAATATATCTAATAAATATTCAAGGAGTCAAAAATAATTATGTAATTAAGCACAAACAATGATTTGAAAGGTGTTTATACACCACAAATCACCTAAGAGACTATGACGGTTTTACCCTTTTATTTGAATTTAGTTTGATCCAAGGACTTCATATGCTTTAAATAGATCTCATACCTATTCAAGGAATCAAAAATATTTGGTAATTATTCACAACAAAATAATTTGAAAGGTGTTCATACGCCACAAATCGCCGAAGAGACTATAACGGTTTTACCCTTTGATATGAATTAAGTTTGATCCAAGGGCTTCATATGATTGAAATATATCTAATACCTATTTAAGGAGTAAAAAATATATGGTAATTAAGCACAAAATATGATTTGAAAGGTGTTCATACACCAAAAATCGACTAAGAGACTATGACGGTTTTACCCTTTGATTTGAATTGAGTTTTATCCAAGGGCTTCATATGCTTTAAATTTATCTAATACCTATTCAAGGAGACAAAAATATTTGGTAATTAAGCACAAAAAATGATTTGAAAGGTGTTCATACACCAAAAATCACCTAAGAGACTATGGCGGTTTTACCCTTTGATTTGAATTGAGTTTGATCCAAGGGCTTCATATGCTTTAAATATATCTAATACCTTTTCAAGGACTCAAAAATATTTGGTAATTATTTACAACCAAAATAATTTGAAAGGTTTTCATACACCAAAAATCGCCTGAGAGACTATGACGGTTTTACCCTTTAATTTGAAATAAGTTATATTCAAGTGGTTCATATGATAGAAATATATCTAATAACTATTCAAGGAGTCAAAAATAATTATGTAATTAAGCACAAACAATGATTTGAAAGGTGTTTATACACCACAAATCACCTAAGAGACTATGACGGTTTTACCCTTTTATTTGAATTTAGTTTGATCCAAGGACTTCATATGCTTTAAATAGATCTATTACCTATTCAAGGAATCAAAAATATTTAGTAATTATTCACAACAAAATAATTTGAAAGGTGTTCATACGCCACAAATTGCCGAAGAGACTATAACGGTTTTACCCTTTGATATGAATTAAGTTTGATCCAAGGGCTTCATATGATTGAAATATCTCTAATACCTATTCAAGGAGCGAAAAATATTTGGTATTTAAGCACAAAATATGATTTGAAAGGTGTTCATACACCAATAATCGCCTAAGAGACTATGACGGTTTTACCCTTTGATTTGAATTGAGTTTTATCCAAGGGCTTCATATGCTTTTAATTTATCTAATACCTATTCAAGGAGACAAAAATATTTGGTAATTAAGCACAAAAAATGACTTGAAAGGTGTTCATACACCACAAATACCTAAGAGACTATGACGGTTTTACCCTTTGATTTATATTGAGATTGATCCAAGGTAATACCTATTCAAGGACTCCAAAATATTTGGTAATTATTCACAAAAAATAAATTGAAAGGTGTTCATACACCACAAATCGCCTCAGAGACTATGACGGTTTTACCCTTTGATTTGAATTGGGTTTGATCCAAGAGCTTCATATGCTTTAAATAGATCTAGTACGTATTTAAGGACTCAAAAATATTTGGCAATTATTCACTACAAAATGATTTGAAAGGAGTTCTAACAACACAAATTGCCTAAGAGACTATGACGGTTTTACCCTTTGATATGAAATAACTTTGATCCAAGGGCTTCATATGATTGAAATATATCTCATACCGATACGAGGAGTCAAAAATATTTGGTAATTAAACACAAAAAATGATTTGAACGGTGTTCATACACCACAAATCCCTAAGAGACTATGACGGTTTTACACTTTGATTTGAATTGAGTTTGATCCAAGGGCTTCATATGCTTTTAATAGATCTAATACCGATTCAAGGACTCAAAATTATTTGATAATTATTCACAACAAAATAATTTGAAAGGTGTTCATACACCACAAGTCCCCTAGGAGACTATGATGGTTTTACCCTTTGATTTGAATTGAGTTTTATCCAAGGGCTTCATATGCTTTAAATTTATCTAATACCTATTCAAGGAGACAACAAGTTTTGGTAATTAAGCATAAAAAATGATTTGAAAGGTGTTCATACACCAAAAATCACCTAAGAGACTATGACAGTTTTACCCTTTGATTTGAATTGAGTTTTATCCAAGGGCTTCATATGCTTTAAATTTATCTAATACCTATTCAAGGATACAAAAATATTTGGTAATTAAGCACAAAAATTGATTTGAAAGGTGTTCATACACCAAAAATCACCTAAGAGACTATGACGGTTTTACCCTTTGATTTGAATTGAGTTTGATCCAAGGGCTTCATATGCTTTAAATATATCTAATACCTTTTCAAGGACTCAAAAATATTTGGTAATTATTTACAACCAAAATAATTTGAAAGGTTTTCATACACCAAAAATCGCCTGAGAGACTATGACGGTTTTACCCTTTAATTTGAAATAAGTTATATTCAAGTGGTTCATATGATAGAAATATATCTAATAAGTATTCAAGGAGTCAAAAATAATTATGTAATTAAGCACAAACAATGATATGAAAGGTGTTTATACACCACAAATCACCTAAGAGACTATGACGGTTTACCCTTTTATTTGAATTTAGTTTGATCCAAGGACTTCATATGCTTTAAATAGATCTCATACCTATTCAAGGAATCAAAAATATTTGGTAATTATTCACAACAAAATAATTTGAAAGGTGTTCATACGCCACAAATCGCCGAAGAGACTATAACGGTTTTACCCTTTGATATGAATTAAGTTTGATCCAAGGGCTTCATATGATTGAAATATCTCTAATACCTATTCAAGGAGCCAAAAATATTTGGTAATTAAGCACAAAATATGATTTGAAAGGTGTTCATACACCAATAATCGCCTAAGAGACTATGACGGTTTTACCCTTTGATTTGAATTGAGTTTTATCCAAGGGCTTCATATGCTTTAAATTTATCTAATACCTATTCAAGGATACAAAAATATTTGGTAATTAAGCACAAAAAATGATTTGAAAGGTGTTCATACACCAAAAATCACCTAAGAGACTATGACGGTTTTACACTTTGATTTGAATTGAGTTTGATCCAAGGGCTTCATATGCTTTAAATATATCTAATACCTTTTCAAGGACTCAAAACTATTTGGTAATTATTTACAACCAAAATAATTTGAATGGTTTTCATACACCACAAATCGCCGAAGTGACTATAACGGTTTTACCCTTTGATATGAATTAAGTTTGATCCAAGGGCTTCATATGATTGAAATATATCTAATACCTATTTAAGGAGTAAAAAATATATGGTAATTAAGCACAAAATATGATTTGAAAGGTGTTCATACACCAAAAATCGACTAAGAGACTATGACGGTTTTACCCTTTGATATGAATTGAGTTTTATCCAAGGGCTTCATATGCTTTAAATTTATCTAATACCTATTCAAGGAGACAAAAATATTTGATAATTAAGCACAAAAAATGATTTGAAAGGTGTTCATACACCAAAAATCACCTAAGAGACTATGACGGTTTTACCCTTTGATTTGAATTGAGTTTGATCCAAGGGCTTCATATGCTTTAAATATATCTAATACCTTTTCAAGGACTCAAAAATATTTGGTAATTATTTACAACCAAAATAATTTGAAAGGTTTTCATACACCACAAATAGCCTAAGAGACTATGACGGTTTTACCCTTTAATTTGAAATAAGTTTGATTCAAGTGGTTCATATGATAGAAATATATCTAATAACTTTTCAAGGAGTCAAAAATAATTATGTAATTAAGCACAAACAATGATTTGAAAGGTGTTTATACACCATAAATCACCTAAGAGACTATGACGGCTTTACCCTTTTATTTGAATTTAGTTTGATCCAAGGACTTCATATGCTTTAAATAGATCTCATACCTATTCAAGGAATCAAAAATATTTGGTAATTATTCACAACAAAATAATTTGAAAGGTGTTCATACGCCACAAATCGCAGAAGAGACTATAACGGTTTTACCCTTTGATATGAATTAAGTTTGATCCAAGGGCTTCATATGATTGAAATATATCTAATACCTATTCAAGGAGTCAAAAATATTTTTTAATTAAGCACAAAATATGATTTGAAAGGTGTTCATACACCAAAAATCGCCTAAGAGACTATGACGGTTTTACCCTTTGATTTGAATTGAGTTTTATCCAAGGGCTTCATATGCTTTAAATTTATCTAATACCTATTCAAGGAGACAAAAATATTTTGTAATTAAGCACAAAAAATTACTTGAAATGTGTTCATACACCACAAATACCTAAAGACAATGACGGTTTTATCCTTTGATTTAAATTGAGATTGATCCAAGGTAATACCTATTCAAGGACTCCAAAATATTTGGTAATTATTCACAAAAAAATAAATTGAAAGGTGTTCATACACCACAAGTCCCCTAGGAGACTATGATGGTTTTACCCTTTGATTTGAATTGAGTTTTATCCAAGGGCTTCATATGCTTTAAATTTATCTAATACCTATACAAGGAGACAACAAGTTTTGGTAATTAAGCATAAAAAATAATTTGAAAGGTGTTCATACCCCAAAAATCACCTAAGTGACTATGACGGTTTTACCCTTTGATTTGAATTGAGTTTTATCCAAGGGCTTCACATGCTTTAAATTTATGTAATACCTATTCAAGGATACAAAAATATTTGGTAATTAAGTACAAAAATTGATTTGAAAGGTGTTCATACACCCAAAATCACGTAAGAGACTATGATGGTTTTACCCTTTGATTTGAATTGAGTTTGTTCCAAGGGCTTCATATGCTTTAAATATATCTAATACCTTTTCAAGGACTCAAAAATATTTGGTAATTATTTACAACCAAAATAATTTGAAAGGTTTTCATACACCAAAAATCGCCTAAGAGACTATGACGGTTTTACCCTTTAATTTGAAATAAGTTATATTCTAGTGGTTCATATGATAGAAATATATCTAATAACTATTCAAGGAGTCAAAAATAATTATGTAATTAAGCACAAACAATGATTTGAAAGGTGTTTATACACCACAAATCACCTAAGAGACTATGACGGTTTTACCCTTTTATTTGAATTTAGTTTGATCCAAGGACTTCATATGCTTTAAATAGATCTCATACCTATTCAAGGAATCAAAAATATTTGGTAATTATGCACAACAAAATAATTTGAAAGGTGTTCATACGCCACAAATCGCCGAAGAGACTATAACGGTTTTACCCTTTGATATGAATTAAGTTTGATCCAAGGGCTTCATATGATTGAAATATCTCTAATACCTATTCAAGGAGCCAAAAATATTTGGTAATTAAGCACAAAATATGATTTGAAAGGTGTTCATACACCAAAAATTGCCTATGAGACTATGACGGTTTTACCCTTTAATTTAAATTGAGTTTTATCCAAGGGCTTCATATGCTTTAAATTTATCTAATAAGTATTCAAGGATACAAAAATATTTTGTAATTAAGCACAAAAAATGATTTGAAAGGTGTTCATACACCAAAAATACCTAAGAGACTATGACGGTTTTACCCTTTGATTTAAATTGAGATTGATCCAAGGTAATACCTATTCAAGGACTACAAAATATTTGGTAATTATTCACAAAAAAATAAATTGAAAGGTGTTCATACACCACAAATCGCCTAAGAGACTATGACGGTTTTACCCTTTGATTTGAATTGGGTTTGATCCAAGGGCTTCATATGGTTTAAATAGATCTAATACGTATTTAAGAACTCAAAAATATTTGGCAATTATTCACTACAAAATGATTTGAAAGGAGTTCTAACAACACAAATTGCCTAAGAGACTATGACGGTTTTACCCTTTGATATGAAATAACTTTGATCCAAGGGCTTCATATGATTGAAATATATCTAATACCGATACGAGGAGTCAAAAATATTTGGTAATTAAACACAAAAAATGATTTGAACGGTGTTCATAGACCACAAGTCCCTAAGAGACTATGACGGTTTTACACTTTGATTTGAATTGAGTTTGATCCAAGGGCTTCATATGCTTTTAATAGATCTAATACCGATTCAAGGACTCAAAATTATTTGATAATTATTCACAACAAAATAATTTGAAAGGTGTTCATACACCACAAGTCCCCTAGGAGACTATGATGGTTTTACCTTTTGATTTGAATTGAGTTTGATCCATGTGCTTCATATTCTTTAAATATATCTAATACTTATTCAAGGAATCAAAAATATTTGGTAATTATTCACAACAAAATAATTTGAAAGGTGTTCATACGCCACAAATCTCCGAAGAGACTATAACGGTTTTACCCTTTGATATGAATTAAGTTTGATCCAAGGGCTTCATATGATTGAAATATATCTAATACCTATTCAAGGAGTCAAAAATATTTGGTAATTAAGCACAAAATATGATTTGAAAGGTGTTCATACACCAAAAATCGCCTAAGAGACTATGACGGTTTTACCCTTTGATTTGAATTGAGTTTTGTCCAAGGGCTTCATATGCTTTAAATTTATCTTATACCTATTCAAGGAGACAAAAATATTTGGTAATTAAGCACAAAAAATGACTTGAAATGTGTTCATACACCACAAATACCTAATAGACTATGACGGTTTTACCCTTTGATTTAAATTGAGATTGATCCAAGGTAATACCTATTCAAGGATTCCAAAATATTTGGTAATTATTCACAAAAAAATATATTGAAAGGTGTTCATACACCACAAGTCCCCTAGGAGACTATGATGGTTTTACCCTTTGATTTGAATTGAGTTTTATCCAAGGGCTTCATATGCTTTAAATTTATCTAATACCTATTCAAGGAGACAACAAGTTTTGGTAATTAAGCATAAAAAATGATTTGAAAGGTGTTCATACCCCAAAAATCACCTAAGAGACTATGACGGTTTTACCCTTTGATTTGAATTGAGTTTTATCCAAGGGCTTCATATGCTTTAAATTTATGTAATACCTATTCAAGGATACAAAAATATTTGGTAATTAAGTACAAAAATTGATTTGAAAGGTGTTCATACACCCAAAATCACCTAAGAGACTATGATGGTTTTACCCTTTGATTTGAATTGAGTTTGATCCAAGGGCTTCATATGCTTTAAATATATCTAATACCTTTTCAAGGACTCAAAAATATTTGGTAATTATTTACAACCAAAATAATTTGAAAGGTTTTCATACACCAAAAATCGCCTAAGAGACTATGACGGTTTTACCCTTTAATTTGAAATAAGTTATATTCTAGTGGTTCATATGATAGAAATATATCTAATAACTATTCAACGAGTCAAAAATAATTATGTAATTAAGCACAAACAATGATTTGAAAGGTGTTTATACACCACAAATCACCTAAGAGACTATGACGGTTTTACCCTTTTATTTGAATTTAGTTTGATCCAAGGACTTCATATGCTTTAAATAGATCTCATACCTATTCAAGGAATCAAAAATATTTGGTAATTATTCACAACAAAATAATTTGAAAGGTGTTCATACGCCACAAATCGCCGCAAGGAGTATAACGGTTTTACCCTTTGATATGAATTAAGTTTGATCGAAGGGCTTGATATGATTCAAATATATCTAATACCTATTCAAGGAGTCAAAAATATTTGGTAATTAAGCACAAAATATGATTTGAAAGGTGTTCATACACCAAAAATTGCCTAAGAGACTAAGACGGTTTTACCCTTTGATTTGAATTGAGTTTTATCCAAGGGCTTCATATGCTTTAAATTTATCTAATACCTATTCAAGGAGACAAAAATATTTGGTAATTAAGCACAAAAAATGACTTGAAACATGTTCATACACCACAAATACCTAAGAGACTATGACGGTTTTACCCTTTGATTTAAATTGAGATTGATCCAAGGTAATACCTATTCAAGGACTACAAAATATTTGGTAATTATTCACAAAAAAATAAATTGAAAGGTGTTCATACACCACAAATCGCCTAAGAGACTATGACGGTTTTACCCTTTGATTTGAATTGGGTTTGATCCAAGGGCTTCATATGGTTTAAATAGATCTAATACGTATTTAAGAACTCAAAAATATTTGGCAATTATTCACTACAAAATGATTTGAACGGAGTTCTAACAACACAAATTGCCTAAGAGACTATGACGGTTTTACCCTTTGATATGAAATAACTTTGATCCAAGGGCTTCATATGATTGAAATATATCTAATACCGATACGAGGAGTCAAAAATATTTGGTAATTAAACACAAAAAATGATTTGAACGGTGTTCATAGACCACAAGTCCCTAAGAGACTATGACGGTTTTACACTTTGATTTGAATTGAGTTTGATCCAAGGGCTTCATATGCTTTTAATAGATCTAATACCGATTCAAGGACTCAAAATTATTTGATAATTATTCACAACAAAATAATTTGAAAGGTGTTCATACACCACAAGTCCCCTAGGAGACTATGATGGTTTTACCTTTTGATTTGAATTGAGTTTGATCCATGTGCTTCATATTCTTTAAATATATCTAATACTTATTCAAGGAATCAAAAATATTTGGTAATTATTCACAACAAAATAATTTGAAAGGTGTTCATACGCCACAAATCTCCGAAGAGACTATAACGGTTTTACCCTTTGATATGAATTAAGTTTGATCCAAGGGCTTCATATGATTGAAATATATCTAATACCTATTCAAGGAGTCAAAAATATTTGGTAATTAAGCACAAAATATGATTTGAAAGGTGTTCATACACCAAAAATCGCCTAAGAGACTATGACGGTTTTACCCTTTGATTTGAATTGAGTTTTGTCCAAGGGCTTCATATGCTTTAAATTTATCTTATACCTATTCAAGGAGACAAAAATATTTGGTAATTAAGCACAAAAAATGACTTGAAATGTGTTCATACACCACAAATACCTAATAGACTATGACGGTTTTACCCTTTGATTTAAATTGAGATTGATCCAAGGTAATACCTATTCAAGGATTCCAAAATATTTGGTAATTATTCACAAAAAAATATATTGAAAGGTGTTCATACACCACAAGTCCCCTAGGAGACTATGATGGTTTTACCCTTTGATTTGAATTGAGTTTTATCCAAGGGCTTCATATGCTTTAAATTTATCTAATACCTATTCAAGGAGACAACAAGTTTTGGTAATTAAGCATAAAAAATGATTTGAAAGGTGTTCATACCCCAAAAATCACCTAAGAGACTATGACGGTTTTACCCTTTGATTTGAATTGAGTTTTATCCAAGGGCTTCATATGCTTTAAATTTATGTAATACCTATTCAAGGATACAAAAATATTTGGTAATTAAGTACAAAAATTGATTTGAAAGGTGTTCATACACCCAAAATCACCTAAGAGACTATGATGGTTTTACCCTTTGATTTGAATTGAGTTTGATCCAAGGGCTTCATATGCTTTAAATATATCTAATACCTTTTCAAGGACTCAAAAATATTTGGTAATTATTTACAACCAAAATAATTTGAAAGGTTTTCATACACCAAAAATCGCCTAAGAGACTATGACGGTTTTACCCTTTAATTTGAAATAAGTTATATTCTAGTGGTTCATATGATAGAAATATATCTAATAACTATTCAACGAGTCAAAAATAATTATGTAATTAAGCACAAACAATGATTTGAAAGGTGTTTATACACCACAAATCACCTAAGAGACTATGACGGTTTTACCCTTTTATTTGAATTTAGTTTGATCCAAGGACTTCATATGCTTTAAATAGATCTCATACCTATTCAAGGAATCAAAAATATTTGGTAATTATTCACAACAAAATAATTTGAAAGGTGTTCATACGCCACAAATCGCCGCAAGGAGTATAACGGTTTTACCCTTTGATATGAATTAAGTTTGATCGAAGGGCTTGATATGATTCAAATATATCTAATACCTATTCAAGGAGTCAAAAATATTTGGTAATTAAGCACAAAATATGATTTGAAAGGTGTTCATACACCAAAAATTGCCTAAGAGACTAAGACGGTTTTACCCTTTGATTTGAATTGAGTTTTATCCAAGGGCTTCATATGCTTTAAATTTATCTAATACCTATTCAAGGAGACAAAAATATTTGGTAATTAAGCACAAAAAATGACTTGAAACGTGTTCATACACCACAAATACCTAAGAGACTATGACGGTTTTACCCTTTGATTTAAATTGAGATTGATCCAAGGTAATACCTATTCAAGGACTACAAAATATTTGGTAATTATTCACAAAAAAATAAATTGAAAGGTGTTCATACACCACAAATCGCCTAAGAGACTATGACGGTTTTACCCTTTGATTTGAATTGGGTTTGATCCAAGGGCTTCATATGGTTTAAATAGATCTAATACGTATTTAAGAACTCAAAAATATTTGGCAATTATTCACTACAAAATGATTTGAACGGAGTTCTAACAACACAAATTGCCTAAGAGACTATGACGGTTTTACCCTTTGATATGAAATAACTTTGATCCAAGGGCTTCATATGATTGAAATATATCTAATACCGATACGAGGAGTCAAAAATATTTGGTAATTAAACACAAAAAATGATTAGAACGGTGTTCATACACCACAAATCCCTAAGAGACTATGACGGTTTTACACTTTGATTTGAATTGAGTTTGATCCAAGGGCTTCATATGCTTTTAATAGATCTAATACCGATTCAAGGACTCAAAATTATTTGATAATTATTCACAACAAAATAATTTGAAAGGTGTTCATACACCACAAGTCCCCTAGGAGACTATGATGGTTTTACCTTTTGATTTGAATTGAGTTTGATCCATGTGCTTCATATTCTTTAAATATATCTAATACTTATTCAGGGACTCAAAAATATTTGGTAATTATTCACAAAAAAATAATTTGAAAGGTGTTCATACATCACAAATCGCCTAAGAGAATATGACGGGTTTACCCTTTGATATGAAATAAGTTTGATCCACGGGCTTCATATGATTCAAATATATCTAATACCTATTCAAGGAGTCAAGAATATTTGGCACTTAAGAACAAAAATGATTTGAAGGGTGTTCATACACCACAAATCGCCTAAGAGTCTATGACGGTTTTACCCTTTGATTAGAATTGAGTTTTATACAAGGGCTTCATATGATTTAAATATATCTAATACCCATTCAAGGAGACAAAAAATATTTGGTAATTAAGCACAAAAAATGACTTGAAAGGTGTTCATACACCACAAATCCCCTAAGAGACTCTGACTGTTTTACCCTTTGATTTGTAATGAGTTTGATCCAAGGGCTTCATTTTATTTACAAGTATCTAATACCTACTCAAGGAGTCAAATTTTTTTAGTAATATTGCACAACAAATAATTTGAAGGTTGTTCTTATACCACAAATCCCCTAAGAGACTATGACGGTTTTACCCTTTGATTTGAATTGAGTTTGATCCAAGGGCTTCATATGCTTTAAATATATCTAATACCTTTTCAAGGACTTAAAAATATTTGGTAATTATTTACAACCAAAATAATTTGAAAGGTTTTCATACACCACAAATCGCCTAAGAGACTTTGACGGTTTTACCCTTTAATTTGAAATAAGTTTGATTCAAGTGGTTCATATGATAGAAATATATCTAATAACTATTCAAGGAGTCAAAAATAATTATGTAATTAAGCACAAACAATGATTTGAAAGGTGTTTATACACCACAAATCACCTAAGAGACTATGACGTCTTTACCCTTTTATTTGAATTTAGTTTGATCCAAGGACTTCATATGCTTTAAATAGATCTCATACCTATTCAAGGAATCAAAAATATTTGGTAATTATTCACAACAAAATAATTTGAAAGGTGTTCATACGCCACAAATCGCCGAAGAGACTATAACGGTTTTACCCTTTGATATTAATTAAGTTTGATCCAAGGGCTTCATATGATTGAAATATATCTAATACCTATTCAAGGAGTCAAAAATATTAGGTAATTAAGCACAAAATATGATTTGAAAGGTGTTCATACACCAAAAATCGCCTAAGAGACTATGACGGTTTTACCCTTTGATTTGAATTGAGTTTTATCCAAGGGCTTCATATGCTTTAAATTTATCTAATACCTATTCAAGGAAACAAAAATATTTGGTAATTAAGCACAAAAATGACTTGAAAGGTGTTCATACACCACAAATCACCTAAGAGACTATGACGGTTTTACCCTTTTATTTGAATTTAGTTTGATCCAAGGACTTCATATGCTTTAAATAGATCTCATACCTATTCAAGGAATCAAAAATATTTGGTAATTATTCACAACAAAATAATTTGAAAGGTGTTCATACGCCACAAATCGCCAAAGAGACTATAACGGTTTTACCCTTTGATATGAATTAAGTTTGATCCAAGGGCTTCATATGATTGAAATATATCTAAGACCTATTCAACGAGTCAAAAATATTTTGTAACTAAGCACAAAATATGATTTGAAAGGTGTTCATACACCAAAAATCGCCTAAGAGACTAAGACGGTTTTACCCTTTGATTTGAATTGAGTTTTATCGAAGGGCTTCATATGATTTAAATTTATCTAATACCTATTCAAGGAGACAAAAATATTTGGTAATTAAGCACAAAAAATGATTTGAAAGGTGTTCATACACAAAAATTCACCTAAGAGACTATGACAGTTTTACCCTTTGATTTGAATTGAGTTTTATCCAAGGGCTTCATATGCTTTAAATTTATCTAATACATATTCAAGGAGACAAAAATGTTTGGTAATTAACCACAAAAAATTATTTTAAAGGTGTTCCTACACCAAAAATCGCCTAAGAGATTATGACGGTTTTACCCTTTGATTTGAATTGAGTTTTATCCAAAGGCTTCATATGCTTTAAATTTATCTAATACCGATTCAAGGAGACAAAAATATTTGGTAAATGACCACAAAAAAATTTAACAGGTGTTCATACACCACAAATCGCCTAAGTGACTATGACGGTTTTACCCTTTGATTTGAATTGAGTTTTATCCAAGGGCGTCATATGTTTTAAATATATCTAATACCCATTCAAGTAGACAAAAATATTTGGTAATTAAGCACAAAATATGACTTGAAAGGTGTTCATACACCACAAATTCCTAAGAGCCTATGACAGTTTTATCCTTTGATTTGAATTGAGTTTGATCCAAGGGCTTCATATGCTTTAAACAGATCTAATTATTTTTAAGGAGTCAAAAATATTTGGCAATTATTCGCTACAAAATGATATGAAAGGTGTTCTAACAACACAAATTGTCCAAGAGACTATGACGGTTTTACCCTTTGATATGAAATAACTTTGATCCAAGGGCTTCATATGATTGAAATATATCTAATACCGATACGAGGAGTCAAAAATATTTGGTAATTAAACACAAAAAATGATTTGAACGGTGTTCATACACCACAAATCCCTAAGATACTATGACGGTTTTACCCTTTGATTTGAATTGAGTTTGATCCAAGGGCTTCATATGCTTTTAATAGATCTAATACCGTTTCAAGGACTCAAAAATATTTGATAATTATTCACAACAAAATAATTTGAAAGGTGTTCATATACCACAAGTCCCCTAGGAGACTATGATGGTTTTACCCTTTGATTTGAATTAAGTTTGATCCATGTGCTTCATATTCTTTAAATATATCTAATACTTATTCAAGGACTCAAAAATATTTGGTAATTATTCACAAAAAAATAATTTGAAAGGTGTGCATACACCATAAATCGCCTAAGAGAGTATGACGGGTTTACCCTTTGATATGAAATAAGTTTGATCCACGAGCTTCATATGATTCAGATATATCTAATACCTATTCAAGGAGTCAAAAATATTTGGCACTTAAGAACAAAAATGATTTGAATGGTGTTCATACACCACAAATCGCCTAAGAGTCTATGACGGTTTTACCCTTTGATTTGAATTGAGTTTTATACAAGGGCTTCATATGATTTAAATATATCTAATACCCATTCAAGGAGACAAATATATTTGGTAATTAAGCACAAAAAATGACTTGAAAGGTGTTCATACACCACAAATCCCCTAAGAGACTATGACGGTTTTACCCTTTGATTTGTAAAGAGTTTGATCCAAGGGCTTCATATTCTTTAAAAGTATCTAATACCTACTCAAGGAGTCTAAAATATTTGGTAATATTGCACAACAAATAATTTGAAAGTTGTTCTTACACCAGAAATCTCCTAAGAGACTATGCCGGTTTCACCCTTTGATTTGAATTGAGTTTGATCCAAGGGCTTCATATGCTTTAAATATATCTAATACCTTTTCAAGGACTCAAAAATATTTGGTAATTATTAACAACCACAATAATTTGAAAGGTTTCCATACACCACAAATCGCCTAAGAGACTATGACGGTTTTACCCTTTAATTTGAAATAAGTTTGATTCAAGTGGTTCATATGATTGAAATATATCTAATAACTATTCAAGGAGTCAAAAAAGATTATGTAATTAAGCACAAACAATGATTTGAAAGGTGTTTATACACCACAAATCACCTAAGAGACTCTGACGGTTTTACACTTTTATTTGAATTTAGTTTGATCAAAGGACTTCATATGCTTTAAATAGATCTCATACCTATTCAAGGAATTAAAAATATTTGGTAATTATTCACAACAAAATAATTTGAAAGGTGTTGATAGGTTTTAGTCGTGTCACCTAATCAAAAATAAACCTACGGACCTCTAACTAGGTAGTCAGTGGAAGCAGGGTCGAATCCACAGGGAGACAGAGTTTCTAAATCAATATTCAACCAATTCAGCGACTCCAGATGAAATCAGGAAGGAATTAATTAAACTAAGGAGTAGACTACCGAAGACTGAATAAATCGAGGATTAAACTATGGAATAAAAGTCTAGGGTATTAGGTCGGTCCACCATGCTTATACCAATCAATTAGGGTCAACTACTATTAAAACCTAAGTCAAGAGTCGGGGGATTAGAGCCTATGTTGAGCTATGGTTAAGACTCAACGCTCATAGTTCAACATACGCCGCATGTTCACTAACGTAATCAGAACTACTGATGTGTCCTAGGCCTCTAGTCGTAAGACGGATCTGTGCAAACAACTATTAACCACAAGCAATCAATGAAATTGTACACTGACATTAATTACTCAATAAGAACAAACCACATCACAATCACCCTAATCAAGCCCTAGAAATTGATAGAAATCTAAATCACAATCATGGTATAAACATGGCTTTCCTATCTAACACCCTAGAAAGAGAACTACTCACTCATAATTGAATTGACAACAATAAGACTAATATGAAACCCTAAGAATTGCATCATGAACAATTGAATAATTAAACTAAGCAATCAAAGTAATTAAAGAGATAAAGAGTAGAGAAGAGTACCAATTTGACGGAAAGCAGGAACTTTTATTGAAATCGAAATAGGTTTGATCACCTCTAAATTAATCTAAAGTGTTTGAATTCAACTAAGAACAATGTAGAATAAAACTAGTCTAAAACCTAATGAAAGATGAATAAAAAATATCCATGAAAGATAATGAGGAAAAGGTATTTATAATACCCCTCAAGTTCACTAAAAACGGAAACAAAAAGTGAAAAAGCGCGATTAAAGCACCAGACCCGATCGGGCCCGAGCACAGTACCCGATCGGGTCCACATACAAATTCTCCCAACTTCACTTATGGGCTCTGGCAGCAGCAGTGCAGCGATAAGGCGAGAAAACGGCCCACCCGATCGGGTCGGGCGGTAGTCACCCGATCGGGTCTGGCGACAACTTGGGCCAGCGTGTTCCCATCGCCTGTAGCACCGCAACGAGACCAAGCAGCACTCCACCCGATCAGGTCGGGCGGTAGCCACCGGATCGGGTCTGGGGACATGCTTCCTCGCCCGATTCGATCGGGCAAACATCGCCCGATCGGGTCCGCAACATTTATACCTGATCATAAATACTTCGCCCGATCGGGCTAATTCTGCCCGATCAGTGCACGGAAAACTCCTTTTGACTCCTTTGCTCTCTAATCTTCACGTTTAGGGGTCTTGGGACCTCCTAAACTATCCATAAAGCTCGTGAGCCACCCTACGTGCCTCATAACATCTCGTAAAGCCGTGGTTGCTTCCAAATGGCTCGGGAATAAGGAGAAAACTCCATAAAACCTGCAATTCAATACTAAAACACGAAACCACAACTGCATACGAAAGTTAGCACAAAATAGCTCCCAAGAGCTCCAATGACGCACAAATTAGCTTGTAAATAAGGGAGAAAACTCTATATAAATACGTGATATCAAACTCCCCCAAGCTAAACCTTTGCTTGTCCTCAAGCAAACAGCACATGAACATGGAATAGATTACCTCACCCCAAAGATAGAAACAAATCAAAGCTCAAAACATTTTCAAGACTAAGAATCGTTCAAGCAGGCATAATTCAAGTTTGGCTAATCAAATCCATCCAACCACCAATTATTCAAGCAATTTATCAAATTCAAGCATCCACAAAGCATACAAGTCCTGAAAAGGCACTCACAAGGGTGTCATTCCTCTCAATTTTGTGGCAGGCAAAGAATGTGCCCGAACACTCACCAACCCGACCATAAGTTCCCTTCCCACTCACACTCTCATGTGTTTAAGAAGGTTCAATGACGCTCATCCTAGTCAAGTCGACTCAATTAGCAGAAATACTCTTTAACTTTGACAAACTGACTCGAAATCAATCAAATGAACAATGCAGACATAAGCTCAAGAGGACTTTATAGGGTTTTAATGGGGCTTAGGCGAGAGGTAGGGGATACTTTTGGGTAATGTGGTGGAAAAACCAAGAAAGGGGGAGCATAAATCATTCAAACAAGGCCTAAGATGGCCTACACAACTCCCAACAATCACCATAAAACCATGTAAAGTAACCCAACTCTCATAAATCAATGAAAAGCGCATAACAAACCCAATTTTCTAGCAATGGAGCGAATATTCTTTTATGAACGTACGTGAATGAAAGAACTAGAATTCTTTTGAATTTTCATTTCATTTTTCTTTCATTTTTCTGAACTTCATTCACGCAACTCTAAACTTGCTTTCTTTCTTTTCTCTTTCTCACTCTCAAACCACAGCAAATACACTTTTAAATTCCTCAAAAACCAAACTAAACCAACAAACCAATCTCAAACTCAACCCATACAAAAGCTCCCCCAAGCTAGGCTTGGAATAATATCAAGTGAAGGCTTTTGGCTCATAATAGGGGTTTAAGTAACACGAAACAAGTCATTAGGCGCAGCGGGGCTAAGGAGGATAAAAGTATATCAAAAACTCACTCTGAAGCTCAAGAATAAGACAAAAGAATGCCTCTATCACAGCACATGCTACAAGTCATCTAAAATCAGACAAGTACGAAGTCAAAGTCAAGATCAATCCACTAAAGAGGAACTAACACACAAGAATAGACTGGATAATAATATGAATCCAATAGGCTACAAAGAGGCCTCACAGTCTAACCAATTCAGGTATGCAGCACAAAGTGGTCTAATATAATCCAGAAATGCTCGAAATCATAGCAATCAAACATCAAATCATAGCCTCAAGATCACAAATGCCCAGCTATCCAGAAAACAAAGTCAAATCAATTTCAAATAGAGCACAACAAGGGGCACAGGGAGGCAACTAAACCAGTCATGGGAACCATATTTTTTTTTCATTTTTTCAGTATTTTCCGAAAGCAGTAAAACTATTCTAGAAAGCAGTAAAAGAGATAGGGAATACAAATAGAACTCCTCCCCCAAGCTAAACTTGGCAGTGTCCTCAATGCCAAAAGGTGATAAGGACTATGCTAAGAGGAAAAACAATGTTAGTACCCTCACTCTCGCTCACAAAAGGAAAAAAATAAAAAGAAAAGAAAAAGGGAAAGAAAAGAAAATACGAGTTGCCTCTCGCACAGCGCTGGTTTATTAAGGTCCCGCACGACCATAATCCTCCCTCTCTCAAATAGGAGAGGCTTGGCAGTGAGTGCCACCCTCATCAAACATCTTTCTCCTCCAAATGTTCTTGACAATGCCTCCAGACGGTGAGGCAACCTTAGGTGGAATTTGAACCTTCTCTACCCCTACTTCATCTAAAACCTTATCCCTGCAAAAAGATTGTTCAAGCATAGGAGCCTTAACAGCATTGGTTAGTTTAAAAATCACTTTATCATCACCAACACTCAGAGTTAAAGACCCAGACTTGACATCAATGACAGCACCAGCAGTACACAAAAACGGCCTACCCAAGATAATAGGAATCTGGGCATCCTCATCCATATCTAACACCACAAAATCAACAGGAATATAGAATTTCCCTACCCTAACAGGAACGTCCTCTAAAACACCTAGAGGGTATTTTATAGAACGATCCGCCATCTGTAAAGTGATTTGTGTGCATTTAAGGGCTCCCATGTTCAGTTTCTTATAAACAGACAATGGCATAACAGAAACAGAAGCACCTAAATCACACAAAGCCTTATCAATAAAAATAGGTCCAAGATGGCAGGGTATAGAAAAACTACCAGGATCTTTTAACTTTGGTGGGGTTTTATTTTGAATAAAAGCACTACACTCTTCAGTAAGAGCGACACGTTCTACCCCACCAAAGTCTATTTTCTTAGTGATCATGTCTTTCAGAAATTTGGCATAAACAGGCACTTGGGTAATTAAATCTGTAAATGGAATCGTTACCTCAAGGTTCTTGACCATAGCCAAGAACTTACCAAATTGCTGATCGACCTTAGATTGTTGCATCCTGTGAGGAAAAGGTAGCCTTGGTGTAAAAGGCGTTTCAGAAACCTTCTCCTTTTTCTTCCCTGTCTTTTCAGCTTCTGCAGACAAATCGACTTCAGACGTCGAATTCTTTCTTTTTCCTTCCTCTACCACCCTTTTCTTCCCTGCAGTCGGGGTAACCTCATTAATGGGCACTGGAGGGGCATCATATGCAATGCCACTACGAAGAGTGATGGCATTCACATGTTCTCTCTGAACTGGTTGCCCTGGCAATTGTCCCTGCTGCCTCTGTGCATTAGATTCTGCCAACTGAGCAACTTGAGCCTCGAGAAGTTGGATGTGCTTCTCTTGAGCCCTCCTTGTTTCCTCATTTGCCTTTTGCATAGACAATATCAGTTTCATCAGTTCAGAATTGCTAGGCTCTTGTGGGTTGTTTTGTGGAGGTGGGGTGTGGAAATTTTGTGGAGTTTGGAAGTTATTGGGATGATGGAAGTTTTGTGGTGGTGGTCTTTGGAAATTTTGTGGGGTTTGATGGTATGAAGGTTTAGGGTAGTTTTGTGGAGGTGGAGGGTGATGGTTTTGTGGGTTTTGGTAGTTATGTGAAGGGGGAAGGTTTGTGGTCTTTGTTGGAAGGCATTGGCCTGCTCCATTTGAAATTGACTGAACTGACAGTCATGCCCAAAGTGACCCTGAACACCACATACCTCGCAGTAAGATGAGGTAATGGGTGCTACTGCAGACATAGCATTGATACTCATGGGTGGAGGTGTCGGATTAGAAGACTTCATTAGCTGCTGAGTTAGTTGCGCCATCTGAGATGTAAGCAATGAAATAGCGTCAACTTCAAGTACCTTCTTAGTCAAACTCCTAGATGATGAATGGTCATTGGCTGCAAGATTTGATATGAATTCATAACCCTCATCAACTGCCTTGTCTAAAAACACTCCTCCTGCAGACGAATCAACAATACACTTTGTCTGAGGCTGCAGACCATTGTAGAATGTCTGCGTTAAGAACCATTTGTCCATATTATGGTGTGGACACTCTCTCTGTAAATCTCTAAACCTAGCCCACGCTTCCCTTAATGTTTCATCAGGCTCTTGGAAAAACGTGGCTAGTTTATTTCTGATTTCTGCTGTTTTAGTAGGTGGGTAATACTCTCTCAGAAATGCAGCAGAAATCTCACTCCACTCGGTTTCTTTCACATCGTTCAACCATTTTTGGGCTCTATCTCTCAGTGAAAACTCGAACAACATGACTTTGAGTTGATCTGGAGTGACGCCGGCATGTTTTAACGGTTCGATAAAGTTGTTGAAATCGTTGCAGATGGTTTGCCGGATCTTCAGTAGGATGCCCACCAAACTGATTTTGCTGGACCATGCTGATGAGTCCAGGCATGATTTCGAAATTTGCTGCGGCAATGGTGGGCATAGTAGGTCCAGTGGAGAGATCATCCGGGTTGGGCACCCCATATAACTTCAGTGATTTTAACATAACTGAATTCAAGGTGTCTATTCCAGAGGTGTTCAGCTGAACAGACTGCTTTTCTTTCTGCTTTATCTTTCGGATCCGCCTGATTGTCCTAGTAAGATCGGGGTCCGCTGGAATTGGGGAACCGTTTCTTTGGGACCTGGGCATACAAAAGAAACAAAAAGCAGCAGTAAAACGTACCTCGATTGAAACAATGAAGTTCCAATGACGTACAGAGAAGTAGACCAAATAATTAAATAAAAACTTAGAGAACTAGTCGTCTCCCCGGCAACGGCGCCAAAATTTGATAGGTTTTAGTCGTGTCACCTAATCAAAAATAAACCTACGGACCTCTAACTAGGTAGTCAGTGGAAGCAGGGTCAAATCCACAGGGAGACAGAGTTTCTAAATCAATATTCAACCAATTCAGCTACTCCAGATGAAATCAGGAAGGAATTAATTAAACTAAGGAATAGACTACCGAAGACTGAATAAATCGAGGATTAAACTATGGAATAAAAGTCTAGGGTATTAGGTCGGTCCACCATGCTTATACCAATCAAATAGGGTCAACTACTATTAAAACCTAAGTCAAGAGTCGGGGGATTAGAGCCTATGTTGAGCTATGGTTAAGACTCAACGCTCATAGTTCAACATACGCCGCATGTTCACTAACGTAATCAGAACTACTGATGTGTCCTAGGCCTCTAGTCGTAAGACGGATCTGTGCAAACAACTATTAACCACAAGCAATCAATGAAATTGTACACTGACATTAATTACTCAATAAGAACAAACCACATCACAATCACCCTAATCAAGCCCTAGAAATTGATAGAAATCTAAATCACAATCATGGTATAAACATGGCTTTCCTATCTAACACCCTAGAAAGAGAACTACTCACTCATAATTGAATTGACAACAATAAGACTAATATGAAACCCTAAGAATTGCATCATGAACAATTGAATAATTAAACTAAGCAATCAAAGTAATTAAAGAGATAAAGAGTAGAGAAGAGTACCAATTTGACGGAAAGCGGGAACTTTTATTGAAATCGAAATAGGTTTGATCACCTCTAAATTAATCTAAAGTGTTTGAATTCAACTAAGAACAATGTAGAATAAAACTAGTCTAAAACCTAATGAAAGATGAATAAAAAATATCCATGAAAGATAATGAGGAAAAGGTATTTATAATACCCCTCAAGTTCACTAAAAACGGAAACAAAAAGTGAAAAAGCGCGATTAAAGCACCAGACCCGATCGGGCCCGAGCACAGTACCCGATCGGGTCCACATACAAATTCTCCCAACTTCACTTATGGGCTCTGGCAGCAGCAGTGCAGCGATAAGGCGAGAAAACGGCCCACCCGATCGGGTCGGGCGGTAGTCACCCGATCGGGTCTGGCGACAACTTGGGCCAGCGTGTTCCCCTCGCCTGTAGCACCGCAACGAGACCAAGCAACACTCCACCCGATCGGGTCTGGGGACATGCTTCCTCGCTCGATTCGATCGGGCAAACATCGCCCGATCGGGTCCGCAACTTTTATACCCGATCATAAATACTTCGCCCGATCGGGCTATTTCTGCCCGATCAGTGCACGGAAAACTCCTTTTGACTCCTTTGCTCTCTAATCTTCACGTTTAGGGGTCTTGGGACCTCCTAAACTATCCATAAAGCTCGTGAGCCACCCTACGTGCCTCATAACATCTCGTAAAGCCGTGGTTGCTTCCAAATGGCTCGGGAATAAGGAGAAAACTCCATAAAACCTGCAATTCAATACTAAAACACGAAACCACAACTGCATACGAAAGTTAGCACAAAATAGCTCCCAAGAGCTCCAATGACGCACAAATTAGCTTGTAAATAAGGGAGAAAACTCTATATAAATACGTGATATCAGGTGTTCATACGCCACAAATCGCCGAAGAGACTATAACGGTTTTACCCTTTGATATGAATTAGGTTTGATCCAAGGGCTTCATATGATTCAAATATATCTAATACCTATTTAAGGAGTAAAAAATATATGGTAATTAAGCACAAAATATGATTTGAAAGGTGTTCATACACCAAAAATCGACTAAGAGACTATGACGATTTTACCCTTTGATTTGAATTGAGTTTTATCCAAGGGCTTCATATGCTTTAAATTTATCTAATACCTATTCAAGGAGACAAAAATATTTGGCAATTAAGCACAAAAAATGATTTGAAAGGTGTTCATACACCAAAAATCACCTAAGAGACTATGACGGTTTTACCCTTTAATTTGCATTGAGTTTGATCCAAGGGCTTCATATTCTTTAAATATATCTAATACCTTTTCAAGGACTCAAAAATATTTGGTAATTATTTACAACCAAAATAATTTGAAAGGTTTTCATACAACACAAATCGCCTAAGAGACTTTGACGGTTTTACCCTTTAATTTGAAATAAGTTTGATTCAAGTGGTTCATATGATAGAAATATATCTAATAACTATTCAAGGAGTCAAAATAATTAGGTAATTAAGCACAAACAATGATTTGAAAGGTGTTTATACACCACAAATCACCTAAGAGACTATGACAGTTTTACCCTTTTATTTGAATTTAGTTTGATCCAAGGACTTCATATGCTTTAAATAGATCTCATACCTATTCAAGGAATCAGAAATATTTGGTAATTATTCACAACAAAATAATTTGAAAGGTGTTCATACGCCATAAATCGCCGAAGAGACTATAACGGTTTTACCCTTTGATATGAATTAAGTTTGATCCAAGGGCTGCTTATGATTGAAATATATCTAAGACCTATTCAACGAGTCAAAAATATATTTGTAATTAAGCAAAAAATATGATTTGAAAGGTGTTCATACACCAAAAATCGCCTAAAAGACTATGACGGTTTTACCCTTTGATTTGAATTGTGTTTTTATCCAAGGGCCTCATATGTTTTAAATATATCAAATACCTATTCAAGGAGACAAAAATATTTGGTAATTAAGCACAAAAATAGATTTGAAAGGTGTTCATACACAAAAAATCACCTAAGAGACTGTGACGGTTTTACCCTTTGATTTGAATTGAGTTTGATCCAAGGGCTTCATATGCTTTAAATATATCTAATACCTTTTCATGGACTCAAAAATATTTGGTAATTATTAACAACCAAAATAATTTGAAAGGTTTTCATACACCACAAATCGCCTAAGAGACTATGACGGTTTTACCCTTTAATTTGAAATAAGTTTGATTCAAGTGGTTCATATGATTGAAATATATCTAATAAATATTCAAGGAGTCAAAAAAATATATGTAATTAAGCACAAACAATGATTTGAAAGGTGTTTATACACCACAAATCACCTAAGAGACTATGACGGTTTTACGCTTTTATTTGAATTTAGTTTGATCAAAGGACTTCATATGCTTTAAATAGATCTCATACCTATTCAAGGAATCAAAAATATTTGTTAATTATTCACAACAAAATAATTTAAAAGGTGTTCATACGCCACAAATCGCCGAAGAGACTATAACGGTTTTTCCCTTTGATATGAATTAAGTTTGATCCAAGGGTTTCATATGATTGAAATATATCTAATACCTATTTAAGGAGTAAAAAATATATGGTAGTTAAGCACAAAATATGATTTGAAAGGTGTTCTTACACCAAAAATCGACTAAGAGACTATGACGGTTTTACCCTTTGATTTGAATTGAGTTTTATCCAAGGGCTTCATATGCTTTAAATTTATCTAATACCTATTCATGGAGACAAAAATATTTGGTAATTAAGCACAAAAAATGATTTGAAAGGTGTTCATACACCAAAAATCACCTAAGAGACTATGACGGTTTTACCCTTTGATTTGAATTTAGTTTGATCCAAGGGCTTCATATGCTTTAAATATATCTAATACCTTTTCAAGGACTCAAAAATATTTGGTAATTATTTACAACCAAAATAATTTGAAAGGTTTTCATACACCACAAATCGCCTAAGAGACTTTGACGGTTTTACCCTTAATTTGAAATAAGTTTGATTCAAGTGGTTCATATGATAGAAATATATCTAATAACTATTCAAGGAGTCAAAAATAATTATGTAATTAAGCACAAACAATGATTTGAAAGGTGTTTATACACCACAAATCACCTAAGAGACTATGACGGTTTTACCCTTTTATTTGAATGTAGTTTGTTCCAAGGACTTCATATGCTTTAAATAGATCTCATACCTATTCAAGGAATCAAAAATATTTGGTAATTATTCACAACAAAATAATTTGAAAGGTGTTCATACGCCACAAATCGCCGAATAGACTATAACGGTTTTACCCTTTGATATGAATTAAGTTTGATCCAAGGGCTTCATATGCTTGAAATATATCTAAGACCTATTCAACGAGTCAAAAATATTTTGTAATTAAGCACAAAATATGATTTGAAAGGTGTTCATACACCAAAAATCGCCTAAGAGACTATGACGGTTTTACCCTTTGATTTGAATTGAGTTTTATCCAAGGGCTTCATATGATTTAAATTTATCTAATACCTATTCAAAGAGACAAAAATATTTGGTAATTAAGCACAAAAAATGATTTGAAAGGTGTTCATACACAAAAATTCACCTAAGAGACTATGACAGTTTTACCCTTTGATTTGAATTGAGTTTTATCCAAGGGCTTCATATGCTTTAAATTTATCTAATACATATTCAAGGAGACAAAAATGTTTGGTAATTAACCACAAAAAATTATTTTAAAGTTGTTCCTACACCAAAAATCGCCTAAGAGACTATGACGGTTTTACCCTTTGATTTGAATTGAGTTTTATCCAAAGGCTTCATATGCTTTAAATTTATTTAATACCGATTCAAGGAGACAAAAATATTTGGTAAATGACCACAAAAAATGTTAACAGGTGTTCATACACCACAAATCGCCTAAGTGACTATGACGGTTTTACCCTTTGATTTGAATTGAGTTTTATCCAAGGGCGTCATATGCTTTAAATATATTTAATACCCATTCAAGTAGACAAAAATATTTGGTAATTAAGCACAAAAAATGACTTGAAAGGTGTTCATACACCACAAATTCCTAAGAGACTATGACAGTTTTATCCTTTGTTTTGAATTGAGTTTGATCCAAGGGCTTCATATGCTTTAAACAGATCTAATTATTATTTAAGGAGTCAAAAATATTTGGCAATTATTCGCTACAAAATGATATGAAAGGTGTTCTAACAACACAAATTGCCCAAGAGACTATGACGGGTTTACCCTTTGATATGAAATAACTTTGATCCAAGGGCTTCATATGATTGAAATATATCTAATACCGATACGAGGAGTCAAAAATATTTGGTAATTAAACACAAAAAATGATTTAAACGGTGTTCATACACCACAAATCCCTAAGATACTATGACGGTTTTACCTTTGATTTGAATTGAGTTTGATCCAAGGGCTTCATATGCTTTTAATAGATCTAATACCGTTTCAAGGACTCAAAAATATTTGATAATTATTAACAACAAAATAATTTGAAAGGTGTTCATATACCACAAGTCCCCTAGGAGACTATGATGGTTTTACCCTTTGATTTGAATTGAGTTCGATCCATGTGCTTCATATTCTTTAAATATATCTAATACTTATTCAAGGAGTCAAAAATATTTCGTAATTATTCACAAAAAAATAATTTGAAAGGTGTGCATACACCACAAATCGCCTAAGAGAGTATGACGCGTTTACCCTTTGATATGAAATAAGTTTGATCCACGGGCTTCATATGATTCAGATATATCTAATACCTATTCAAGGAGTCAAAAATATTTGGCACTTAAGAACAAAAATGATTTGAATGGTGTTCATACACCACAAATCGCCTAAGAGTCTATGACGGTTTTACCCTTTGATTTGAATTGAGTTTTATACAAGGGCTTCATATGATTTAAATATATCTAATACCCATTCAAGGAGACAAATATATTTGGTAATTAAGCACAAAAAATGACTTGAAAGGTGTTCATACACCACAAATCCCCTAAGAGACTATGACGGTTTTACCCTTTGATTTGTAATGAGTTTGATCCAAGGGCTTCATATTCGATAAAAGTATCTAATACCTACTCAAGGAGTCTAAAATATTTGGTAATATTGCACAACAAATAATTTGAAAGTTGTTCTTACACCAGAAATCCCCTAAGAGACTATGCCGGTTTTACCCTTTGATTTGAAGTGAGTTTGATCCAAGGGCTTCATATGCTTTAAATATATCTAATACCTTTTCAAGGACTCAAAAATATTTGGTAATTATTAACAACCAAAATAATTTGAAAGGTTTTCATACACCACAAATCGCCTAAGAGACTATGACGGTTTTACCCTTTAATTTGAAATAAGTTTGATTCAAGTGGTTCATATGATTGAAATATATCTAATAACTATTCAAGGAGTCAAAAAAAATTATGTAATTAAGCACAAACAATGATTTGAAAGGTGTTTATACACCACAAATCACCTAAGAGACTATGACGGTTTTACCCTTTTATTTGAATTTAGTTTGATCAAAGGACTTCATATGCTTTAAATAGATCTCATACCTATTCAAGGAATTAAAAATATTTGGTAATTATTCACAACAAAATAATTTGAAAGGTGTTCATACGCCACAAATCGCCGAAGAGACTATAACGGTTTTACCCTTTGATATGAATTAAGTTTGATCCAAGGGCTTCATATGATTGAAATATATCTAATACCTATTTAAGGAGTAAAAAATATATGGTAATTAAGCACAAAATATGATTTGAAAGGTGTTCATACACCAAAAATCGACTAAGAGACTATGACGGTTTTACCCTTTGGTTTGAATTGAGTTTTATCCAAGGGCTTCATATGCTTTAAATTTATCTAATACCTATTCAAGGAGACAAAAATATTTGGTAATTAAGCACAAAAAATGATTTGAAAGGTGTTCATACACCAAAAATCACCTAAGAGACTATGACGGTTTTACCCTTTGATTTGAATTGAGTTTGATCCAAGGGCTTCATATGCTTTAAATGTATCTAATACCTTTTCAAGGACTCAAAAATATTTGGTAATTATTTACAACCAAAATAATTTGAAAGGTTTTCATACACCACAAATCGCCTAGAGACTTTGACGGTTTTACCCTTTAATTTGAAATAAGTTTGATTCAAGTGGTTCATATGATAGAAATATATCTAATAACTATTCAAGGAGTCAAAATAATTAGGTAATTAAGCACAAACAATGATTTGAAAGGTGTTTATACACCACAAATCACCTAAGAGACTATGACGGTTTTACCCTTTTATTTGAATTTAGTTTGATCCAAGGACTTCATATGCTTTAAATAGATCTCATACCTATTCAAGGAATCAAAAATATTTGGTAATTATTCACAACAAAATAATTTGAAAGGTGTTCATACGCCACAAATCGCCGAAGAGACTATAACGGTTTTACCCTTTAATATGAATTAAGTTTGATCTAAGGGCTTCATATGATTGAAATATATCTAAGACCTATTCAACGAGTCAAAAATATTTTGTAATTAAGCACAAAATATGATTTGAAAGGTGTTCATACACCAAAAATCGCCTAAAAGACTATGACGGTTTTACCCTTTGATTTGAATTGAGTTTTATCCAAGGGCTTCATATGATTTAAATTTATCTAATAGCTATTCAAGGAGACAAAAATTTTTGGTAATTAAGCACAAAAAATGATTTGAAAGGTGTTCATACACAAAAATTCACCTAAGAGACTATGACAGTTTTACCCTTTGATTTGAATTGAGTTTTATCCAAGGGCTTGATATGCTTTAAATTTATCTAATACCTATTCAAGGAGACAAAAATGTTTGGTAATTAACCACAAAAAATTATTTTAAAGGTGTTCCTACACCAAAAATCGCCTAAGAGACTATGACGGTTTTACCCTTTGATTTGAATTGAGTTTTATCCAAAGGCTTCATATGCTTTAAATTTATTTAATACCGATTCAAGGAGACAAAAATATTTGGTAAATGACCACAAAAAATGTTAACAGGTGTTCATACACCACAAATCGCCTAAGTGACTATGACGGTTTTACCCTTTGATTTGAATTGAGTTTTATCCAAGGGCGTCATATGCTTTAAATATATCTAATACCCATTCAAGTAGACAAAAATATTTGGTAATTAAGCACAATAAATGACTTGAAAGGTGTTCATACACCACAAATTCCTAAGAGACTATGACAGTTTTATCCTTTGATTTGAATTGAGTTTGATCTAAGGGCTTCGTATGCTTTAAACAGATCTAATTATTATTTAAGGAGTCAAAAATATTTGGCAATTATTCGCTACAAAATGATATGAAAGGTGTTCTAACAACACAAATTGCCCAAGAGACTATGACGGTTTTACCCTTTGATATGAAATAACTTTGATCCAAGGGCTTCATATGATTGAAATATATCTAATACCGATACGAGAGTCAAAAATATTTGGTAATTAAACACAAAAAATGATTTGAACGGTGTTCATACACCACAAATCCCTAAGATACTATGACGGTTTTACCTTTGATTTGAATTGAGTTTGATCCAAGGGCTTCATATGCTTTTAATAGATCTAATACCGTTTCAAGGACTCAAAAATATTTGATAATTATTCACAACAAAATAATTTGAAAGGTGTTCATATACCACAAGTCCCCTAGGAGACTATGATGGTTTTACCCTTTGATTTGAATTGAGTTTGATCCATGTGCTTCATATTCTTTAAATATATCTAATACTTATTCAAGGACTCAAAAATATTTGGTAATTATTCACAAAAAAATAATTTGAAAGGTGTGCATACACCACAAATCGCCTAAGAGAGTATGACGCGTTTACCCTTTGATATGAAATAAGTTTGATCCACGGGCTTCATATGATTCAGATATATCTAATACCTATTCAAGGAGTCAAAAATATTTGGCACTTAAGAACAAAAATGATTTGAATGGTGTTCATACACCACAAATCGCCTAAGAATCTATGATGGTTTTACCCTTTGATTTGAATTGAGTTTTATACAAGGGCTTCATATGATTTAAATATATCTAATACCCATTCAAGGAGACAAATATATTTGGTAATTAAGCACAAAAATTGACTTGAAAGGTGTTCATACACCACAAATCCCCTAAGAGACTATGACGGTTTTACCCTTTGATTTGTAATGAGTTTGATCCAAGGGCTTCATATTCGATAAAAGTATCTAATACCTACTCAAGGAGTCTAAAATATTTGGTAATATTGCACAACAAATAATTTGAAAGTTGTTCTTACACCAGAAATCCCCCTAAGAGACTATGCCGGTTTTACCCTTTGATTTGAATTGAGTTTGATCCAAGGGCTTCATATGCTTTAAATATATCTAATACCTTTTCAAGGACTCAAAAATATTTGGTAATTATTAACAACCAAAATAATTTGAAAGGTTTTCATACACCACAAATCGCCTAAGAGACTATGACGGTTTTACCCTTTAATTTGAAATAAGTTTGATTCAAGTGGTTCATATGATTGAAATATATCTAATAACTATTCAAGGAGTCAAAAAAATATGTAATTAAGCACAAACAATGATTTGAAAGGTGTTTATACACCACAAATCACCTAAGAGACTATGACGGTTTTACCCTTTTATTTGAATTTAGTTTGATCAAAGGACTTCATATGCTTTAAATAGATCTCATACCTATTCAAGGAATTAAAAATATTTGGTAATTATTCACAACAAAATAATTTGAAAGGTGTTCATACGCCACAAATCGCCGAAGAGACTATAACGGTTTTACCCTTTGATATGAATTAAGTTTGATCCAAGGGCTTCATATGATTGAAATATATCTAATACCTATTTAAGGAGTAAAAAATATATGGGAATTAAGCACAAAATATGATTTGAAAGGTGTTCATACACCAAAAATCGACTAAGAGACTATGACGGTTTTACCCTTTGATTTGAATTGAGTTTTATCCAAGGGCTTCATATGCTTTAAATTTATCTAATACCTATTCAAGGAGACAAAAATATTTGGTAATTAAGCACAAAAAATGATTTGAAAGGTGTTCATACACCAAAAATCACCTAAGAGACTATGACGGTTTTACCCTTTGATTTGAATTGAGTTTGATCCAAGGGCTTCATATGCTTTAAATATATCTAATACCTTTTCAAGGACTCAAAAATATTTGGTAATTATTTACAACCAAAATAATTTGAAAGGTTTTCATACACCACAAATCGCCTAGAGACTTTGACGGTTTTACCCTTTAATTTGAAATAAGTTTGATTCAAGTGGTTCATATGATAGAAATATATCTAATAACTATTCAAGGAGTCAAAATAATTAGGTAATTAAGCACAAACAATGATTTGAAAGGTGTTTATACACCACAAATCACCTAAGAGACTATGACGGTTTTACCCTTTTATTTGAATTTAGTTTGATCCAAGGACTTCATATGCTTTAAATAGATCTCATACCTATTCAAGGAATCAAAAATATTTGGTAATTATTCACAACAAAATAATTTGAAAGGTGTTCATACGCCACAAATCGCCGAAGAGACTATAACGGTTTTACCCTTTAATATGAATTAAGTTTGATTTAAGGGCTTCATATGATTGAAATATATCTAAGACCTATTCAACGAGTCAAAAATATTTTGTAATTAAGCACAAAATATGATTTGAAAGGTGTTCATACACCAAAAATCGCCTAAAAGACTATGACGGTTTTACCCTTTGATTTGAATTGAGTTTTATCCAAGGGCTTCATATGATTTAAATTTATCTAATACCTATTCAAGGAGACAAAAATATTTGGTAATTAAGCACAAAAAATGATTTGAAAGGTGTTCATACACAAAAATTCACCTAAGAGACTATGACAGTTTTACCCTTTGATTTGAATTGAGTTTTATCCAAGGGCTTGATATGCTTTAAATTTATCTAATACCTATTCAAGGAGACAAAAATGTTTGGTAATTAACCACAAAAAATTATTTTAAAGGTGTTCCTACACCAAAAATCGCCTAAGAGACTATGACGGTTTTACCCTTTGATTTGAATTGAGTTTTATCCAAAGGCTTCATATGCTTTAAATTTATTTAATACCGATTCAAGGAGACAAAAATATTTGGTAAATGACCACAAAAAATGTTAACAGGTGTTCATACACCAAAAATCGCCTAAGTGACTATGACGGTTTTACCCTTTGATTTGAATTGAGTTTTATCCAAGGGCGTCATATGCTTTAAATATATCTAATACCCATTCAAGTAGACAAAAATATTTGGTAATTAAGCACAAAAAATGACTTGAAAGGTGTTCATACACCACAAATTCCTAAGAGTCTATGACAGTTTTATCCTTTGATTTGAATTGAGTTTGATCCAAGGGCTTCATATGCTTTAAACAGATCTAATTATTATTTAAGGAGTCAAAAATATTTGGCAATTATTCGCTACAAAATGATATGAAAGGTGTTCTAACAACACAAATTGCCCAAGAGACTATGACGGTTTAACCCTTTGATATGAAATAACTTTGATCCAAGGGCTTCATATGATTGAAATATATCTAATACCGATACGAGGAGTCAAAAATATTTGGTAATTAAACACAAAAAATGATTTGAACGGTGTTCATACACCACAAATCCCTAAGATACTATGACGGTTTTACCTTTGATTTGAATTGAGTTTGATCCAAGGGCTTCATATGCTTTTAATAGATCTAATACCGTTTCAAGGACTCAAAAATATTTGATAATTATTCACAACAAAATAATTTGAAAGGTGTTCATATACCACAAGTCCCCTAGGAGACTATGATGGTTTTACCCTTTGATTTGAATTGAGTTTGATCCATGTGCTTCATATTCTTTAAATATATCTAATACTTATTCAAGGACTCAAAAATATTTGGTAATTATTCACAAAAAAATAATTTGAAAGGTGTGCATACACCACAAATCGCCTAAGAGAGTATGACGGTTTTACCTTTGATTTGAATTGAGTTTGATCCAAGGGCTTCATATGCTTTTAATAGATCTAATACCGTTTCAAGGACTCAAAATATTTGATAATTATTCACAACAAAATAATTTGAAAGGTGTTCATATACCACAAGTCCCCTAGGAGACTATGATGGTTTTACCCTTTGATTTGAATTGAGTTTGATCCATGTGCTTCATATTCTTTAAATATATCTAATACTTATTCAAGGACTCAAAAATATTTGGTAATTATTCACAAAAAATAATTTGAAAGGTGTGCATACACCACAAATCGCCTAAGAGAGTATGACGCGTTTACCCTTTGATATGAAATAAGTTTGATCCACGGGCTTCATATGATTCAGATATATCTAATACCTATTCAAGGAGTCAAAAATATTTGGCACTTAAGAACAAAAATGATTTGAATGGTGTTCATACACCACAAATCGCCTAAGAATCTATGATGGTTTTACCCTTTGATTTGAATTGAGTTTTATACAAGGGCTTCATATGATTTAAATATATCTAATACCCATTAAAGGAGACAAATATATTTGGTAATTAAGCACAAAAATTGACTTGAAAGGTGTTCATACACCACAAATCCCCCTAAGAGACTATGACGGTTTTACCCTTTGATTTGTAATGAGTTTGATCCAAGGGCTTCATATTCGATAAAAGTATCTAATACCTACTCAAGGAGTCTAAAATATTTGGTAATATTGCACAACAAATAATTTGAAAGTTGTTCTTACACCAGAAATCCCCTAAGAGACTATGCCGGTTTTACCCTTTGATTTGAAGTGAGTTTGATCCAAGGGCTTCATATGCTTTAAATATATCTAATACCTTTTCAAGGACTCAAAAATATTTGGTAATTATTAACAACCAAAATAATTTGAAAGGTTTTCATACACCACAAATCGCCTAAGAGACTATGACGGTTTTACCCTTTAATTTGAAATAAGTTTGATTCAAGTGGTTCTTATGATTGAAATATATCAAATACCTATTCAAGGAGTCAAAAATAATTATGTAATTAAGCACAAACAATGATTTGAAAGGTGTTTATACACCACAAATCACCTAAGAGACTATGACGGTTTTACCCTTTTATTTTAATTTAGTTTGATCCAAGGACTTCATATGCTTTAAATAGATCTCATACCTATTCAAGGAATCAAAAATATTTGGTAATTATTCATTACAAAATGATATGAAAGGTGTTCATACGCCACAAATCGCCGAAGAGACTATAACGGTTTTACCCTTTGATATGAATTAAGTTTGATCCAAGGGCTTCATATGATTGAAATATATCTAATTCCCATTCAAGGAGTCAAAAATATTTGGTAATTAAGCACAAAATATGATTTGAAAGGTGTTCATACACCAAAAATCGCCTAAGAGACTATGACGGTTTTACCCTTTGATTTGAATTGTGTTTTATCCAAGGGCTTCATATGCTTTAAATTTATCTAATACCTATTCAAGGAGACAAAAATATTTGGTAATTAAGCACAAAAAATGATTTGAAAGGTGTTCATACACAAAAAATCACCTAGGAGACTATGACAGTTTTACCCTTTGATTTGTATTGAGTTTTATCCAAGGGCTTCATATGCTTTAAATTTATCTAATACCTATTCAAGGCGACAAAAATGTTTCGTAATTAACCACAAAAAATGATTTTAAAGGTGTTCCTACACCAAAAATCGCCTAAGAGATTATGATTGTTTTACCCTTTGATTTGAATTGAGTTTTATCCAAGGGCTTCATATGCTTTAAATTTATCTAATACCGATTCAAGGAGACAAAAACATTTGGTAAATGACCACAAAAAATGACTTAAAAGGTGTTCATACACCACTAATCCCCTAAGAGACTATGATGGTTTTACCCTTTGATTTGAATTGAGTTTGATCCAAGGGCTTCATATGCTTTAAAAAGATCTAAAAATTATTTAAGGACTCAAAAATATTTGGCAATTATTCGCTACAAAATGATATGAAAGGTGTTCTAACAACACAAATTGCCCAAGAGACTATGACGTTTTACCCTTTTAAATGAAATAACTTTGATCCAAGGGCTTCATATGATTGAAATATATCTAATACCGATACGAGGAGTCAAAAATATTTGGTAATTAAACACAAAAAATGATTTGGTTTTACACTTTGATTTGAATTGAGTTTGATCCAAGGGCTTCATATGCTTTTAATAGATCTAATACCGATTCAAGGACTCAAAATTATTTGATAATTATTCACAACAAAATAATTTGAAAGGTGTTCATACACCACAAGTCCCCTAGGAGACTATGATGGTTTTACCCTTTGATTTGAATTGAGTTTGATCCATGTGCTTCATATTCTTTAAATATATCTAATACTTATTCAAGGACTCAAAAATATTTGGTAATTATTCACAAAAAAATAATTTGAAAGGTGTTCATACATCACAAATCGCCTAAGAGAGTATGACGCGTTTACCCTTTGATATGAAATAAGTTTGATCCATGGGCTTCATATAATTCAAATATATCTAATACCTATTCAAGGAGACAAGAATATTTGGCACATAAGAACAAAAATGATTTGAATGGTGTTCATACACCACAAATCGCCTAAGAGTCTATGACGGTTTTACCTTTTGATTTGAATTCAGTTTTATACAAGGGCTTCATATGATTTAAATATATCTAATACCCATTCAAGGAGACAAAAATATCTGGTAATTAAGCACAAAAAATGACTTGAAAGGTGTTCATACACCACAAATCCCTTAAGAGACTCTGACTGTTTTACCCTTTGATTTGTAATGAGTTTGATCCAAGGGCTTCATATTCTTTACAAGTATCTAACACCTACTCAAGGAGTCAAAATTTTTTAGTAATATTGCACAACAAATAATTTGATGGTTGTTCTTATACCACAAATCCCCTAAGAGATTATGACGGTTTTACCCTTTGATTTGAATTGAGTTTGATCCAAGGGCTTCATATGATTTAAATATATCTAATACCTTTTCAAGGACTCAAAAATATTTGGTAATTATTAACAACCAAAATAATTTGAAAGGTTTTCATACACCACAAATCGCCTAAGAGACTATGACGGTTTTACCCTTTAATTTGAAATAAGTTTGATTCAAGTGGTTCATATGATTGAAATATATCTAATAACTATTCAAGGTGTCAAAAAAAATTATGTAATTAAGCACAAACAATGATTTGAAAGGTGTTTATACACCACAAATCACCTAAGAGACTATGACGGTTTTACCCTTTTATTTGAATTTAGTTTGATCAAAGGACTTCATATGCTTTAAATAGATCTCATACCTATTCAAGGAATCAAAAATATTTGGTAATTATTCACAACAAAATAATTTGAAAGGTGTTCATACGCCACAAATCGCCGAAGAGACTATAACGGTTTTACCCTTTGATATGAATTAAGTTTGATCCAAGGGCTTCATATGATTGAATTATATCTAATACCTATTTAAGGAGTAAAAAATATATGGTAATTAAGCACAAAATATGATTTGAAAGGTGTTCATACACCAAAAATCGACTAAGAGACTATGACGGTTTTACCCTTTGATTTGAATTGAGTTTTATCCAAGGGCTTCATATGCTTTAAATTTATCTAATACCTATTCAAGGAGACAAAAATATTTGGTAATTAAGCACAAAAAATGATTTGAAAGGTGTTCATACACCAAAAATCACCTAAGAGACTATGACGGTTTTACCCTCTGATTTGAATTGAGTTTGATCCAAGGGCTTCATATCCTTTAAATATATCTAATACCTTTTCAAGGACTCAAAAATATTTGGTAATTATTTACAACCAAAATAATTTGAAAGGTTTTCATACACCACAAATCGCCTAAGAGACTTTGACGGTTTTACCCTTTAATTTGAAATAAGTTTGATTCAAGTGGTTCATATGATAGAAATATATCTAATTACTATTCAAGGAGTCAAAATAATTAGGTAATTAAGCACAAACAATGATTTGAAAGGTGTTTATACACCACAAATCACCTAAGAGACTATGACGGTTTTACCCTTTTATTTGAATTTAGTTTGATCCAAGGACTTCATATGCTTTAAATAGATCTCATACCTATTCAAGGAATCAAAAATATTTGGTAATTATTCACAACAAAATAATTTGAAAGGTGTTCATACGCCACAAATCGCCGAAGAGACTATAACGGTTTTACCCTTTGATATGAATTAAGTTTGATCCAAGGGCTTCATAGGATTGAAATATATCTAAGACCTATTCAACGAGTCAAAAATATTTTGTAATTAAGCACAAAATATGATTTGAAAGGTGTTCATACACCAAAAATCGCCTAAAATACTATGACGGTTTTACCCTTTGATTTGAATTGAGTTTTATCCAAGGGCTTCATATGATTTAAATTTATCTAATACCTATTATAGGAGACAAAAATATTTGGTAATTAAGCACAAAAAAGGATTTGAAAGGTGTTCATACACAAAAATCGCCTAAAATACCATGACAGTTTTACCCTTTGATTTGAATTGAGTTTTATCCAAGGGCTTCATATGCTTTAAATTTATCTAATACCTATTCAAGGAGACAAAAATGTTTGGTAATTAACCACAAAAAATTATTTTAAAGGTGTTCCTACACCGAAAATCGCCTAAGAGACTATGACGGTTTTACCCTTTGATTTGAATTGAGTTTTATCCAAAGGCTTTATATGCTTTAAATTTATCTAATACCGATTCAAGGAGACAAAAATATTTGGTAAATGACCACAAAAATGTTAACAGGTGTTCATACACCACAAATCGCCTAAGTGACTATGACGTTTTTACCCTTTTATTTGAATTGAGTTTTATCCAAGGGCGTCATATGCTTTAAATATATCTAATACCCATTCAAGTAGACAAAAATATTTGGTAATTAAGCACAAAAAATGACTTGAAAGGTGTTCATACACCTCAAATTCCTAAGAGACTATGACAGTTTTATCCTTTGATTTGAATTGAGTTTGATCCAAGGGCTTCATATGCTTTAAACAGATCTAATTATTATTTAAGGAGTCAAAAATATTTGACAATTATTCGCTACAAAATGATATGAAAGGTGTTCTAACAACACAAATTGCCCAAGAGACTATGACGGTTTTACCCTTTGATATGAAATAACTTTGATCCAAGGGCTTCATATGATTGAAATATATCTAATACCGATACGAGGAGTCAAAAATATTTGGTAATTAAACACAAAAAATGATTTGAACGGTGTTCATACACCACAAATCCCTAAGATACTATGACGGTTTTACCTTTGATTTGAATTGAGTTTGATCCAAGGGCTTCATATGATTTTAATAGATCTAATACCGTTTCAAGGACTCAAAAATATTTGATAATTATTCACAACAAAATAATTTGAAAGGTGTTCATATACCACAAGTCCCCTAGGAGACTATGATGGTTTTACCCTTTGATTTGAATTGAGTTTGATCCATGTGCTTCATATTCTTTAAATATATCTAATACTTATTCAAGGACTCAAAAATATTTGGTAATTGTTCACAAAAAAATAATTTCAAAGGTTTGCATACACCACAAATCGCCTAAGTGAGTATGACGGGTTTACCCTTTGATATGAATTGAGTTTTATACAAGGGCTTCATATGATTTAAATATATCTAATACCCATTCAAGGAGACAAATATATTTGGTAATTAAGCACAAAAAATGACTTGAAAGGTTTTCATACACCACAAATCGCCTAAGAGACTATGACGAATTTACCCTTTAATTTGAAATAAGTTTGATTCAAGTGGTTCATATGATTGAAATATATCAAATACCTATTCAAGGAGTCAAAAATAATTATGTAATTAAGCACAAACAATGATTTGAAAGGTGTTTATACACCACAAATCACCTAAGAGACTATGACGGTTTTACCCTTTTATTTGAATTTAGTTTGATCCAAGGACTTCATATGCTTTAAACAGATCTCATACCTATTCAAGGAATCAAAAATATTTGGTAATTATTCACAACAAAATAATATGAAAGGTGTTCATACGCCACAAATCGCCGAAGAGACTATAACGGTTTTACCCTTTGATATGAATTAAGTTTGATCCAAGGGCTTCATATGATTGAAATATATCTAATTCCCATTCAAGGAGTCAAAAATATTTGGTAATTAAGCACAAAATATGATTTAAAAGGTGTTCATACACCAAAAATCGCCTAAGAGACTATGACGGTTTTACCCTTTGATTTGAATTGTGTTTTATCCAAGGGCTTCATATGCTTTAAATTTATCTAATACCTATTCAAGGAGACAAAAATATTTGGTAATTAAGCACAAAAAATGATTTGAAAGGTGTTCATACACAAAAAATCACCTAAGAGACTATGACGATTTTACCTTTTCATTTGTATTGAGTTTTATCCAAGGGCTTCATATGCTTTAAATTTATCTAATACCTATTCAAGGCGACAAAAATGTTTCGTAATTAACCACAAAAATGATTTTAAAGGTGTTCCTACACCAAAAATCGCCTAAGAGACTATGATTGTTTTACCCTTTGATTTGAATTGAGTTTTATCCAAGGGCTTCATATGCTTTAAATTTATCTAATACCGATTCAAGGAGACAAAAATATTTGGTAAATGACCACAAAAAATGACTTGAAAGGTGTTCATACACCACTAATCCCCTAAGAGACTATGATGGTTTTACCCTTTGATATGAATTGAGTTTGATCCAAGGGCTTCATATGCTTTAAACAGATCTAATAATTATTTAAGGACTCAAAAATATTTGGCAATTAATCGCTACAAAATGATATGAAAGGTGTTCTAACAACACAAATTGCCCAAGAGACTATGACGGTTTTACCCTTTGAAATGAAATAACTTTGATCCAAGGGCTTCATATGATTGAAATATATCTAATACCGATACGAGGAATCAAAAATATTTGGTAATTAAACACAAAAAATGATTTGAACGGTGTTCATACACCACAAATCCCTAAGAGACTATGACGGTTTTACACTTTGATTTGAATTAAGTTTGATCCAAGGGCTTCATATGCTTTTAATAGATCTAATACCGATTCAAGGACTCAAAAATATTTGATAATTATTCACAATAAAATAATTTGAAAGGTGTTCATACACCACAATTCTCCTAGGAAACTATGATGGTTTTACCCTTGGATTTGAATTGAGTTTGATCCATGTGTTTCATATTCTTTAAATATATCTAATACTTATTCAATGACTCAAAAATATTTGGTAATTATTAACAAAAAAATGATTTGAAAGGTGTTCATACACCACAAATCGCCTAAGAGTCTATGACGGTTTTACCCTTTGATTTGAATTAAAAGGGCTTTATATGATTTAAATATATCTAATACCCATTCAAGGAGACAAAAATATTTGGTAATTAAGCACAAAAAATGACTTGAAAGGTGTTCATACACCACAAATCCCCTAAGAGACTATGACGGTTTTACCCTTTGATTTTTAATGAGTTTGATCCAAGGGCTTCATATTCTTTAAAAATATCTAATACCTACTCAAGGAGTCAAAAATATTTGGTAATATTGCACAACAAATAACTTGAAAGTTGTTCTTATACCACAAATCCCCTAAGAGACTATGACGGTTTTACCCTTTGATTTGAATTGAGTTTGATCCAAGGGCTTCATATGCTTTAAATATATCTAATACCTTTTCAAGGACTCAAAAATATTTGGTAATTATTTACATTCAAAATAATTTGAAAGGTTTTCATACACCACAAATCGCCTAAGAGACTATTGACGGTTTTACCCTTTAATTTGAAATAAGTTTGATTCAAGTGGTTCATATGATTGAAATATATCTAATACCTATTCAAGGAGTCAATAATAATTATGTAATTAAGCACAAACAATGATTTGAAAGGTGTTTATACACAACAAATCACCTAAGAGACTGTGACGGTTTTACCCGTTTATTTGAATTTAGTTTGATCCAAGGACTTCATATGCTTTAAATAGATCTCATACCTATTCAAGGAATCAAAAATATTTGGTAATTATTCACAACAAAATAATTTGAAAGGTGTTTATACGCCACAAATCGCCGAAGAGACTATAACAATTTTACCCTTTGATATGAATTAAGTTTGATCCAAAGGCTTCATATGATTGAAATATATCTAATACCTATTCAAGGAGTCAATAATATTTGGTAATTAAGCACAAAATATGATTTGAAAGGTGTTCATACATCAAAAATCGCCTAAGAGACTATGACGGTTTTACCCTTTTATTTGAATTGGGTTTTATCCAAGGGCTTCATATGCTTTAAATTTATCTAATACCTATTCAAGGAGACAAAAATATTTGGTAATTAAGCACAAAAAATGATTTGAAAGGTGTTCATACACCAAAAATCACTTAAGAGACTATAACGGTTTTACCCTTTGATTTGAATTGAGTTTTATCCAAGGGCTTCATATGCTTTAAATTTATCTAATACCGATTCAAGGAGACAAAAACATTTGGTAAATAACCACAAAACCGACTTAAAAGGTGTTCATACACCACAAATTGCCTAAGTGACTATGACGGTTTTACCCTTTGATTTGAATTGAGTTTTGTCCAAGGGCGTCATATGCTTTAAATATATCTAATACCCATTCAAGTACACAAAAATATTTGGTAATTAAGCACAAAAAAATGGACTTGAAAGGTGTTCATACACCACAAAACCCCCTAAGAGACTACTGACGGTTTTACCCTTTGATTTGTAATGAGTTTGATCCAAGGGCTTCATATTCTTTAAATATATCTAATACCTATTCAAGGAGTCAAAAATATTTGGTAATATTGCACAACAAATGATTTGAAAGGTGTTCTTATACCAGAAATCCCCTAAGAGACTATGACGGTTTTACCCTTTTGATTTGAATTGAGTTTGATCCAAGGGCTTCATATGCTTTAAATATATCTAATACCTTTTCAAGGACTCAAAAATATTTGGTAATTATTTACATTCAAAATGATTTGAAAGGTGTTCATACACCACAAATCGCCTAAGAGACTATGACGGTTTTACCCTTTAATTTGAAATAAGTTTGATTCAAGTGGTTCATATGATTGAAATATATCTAATACCTATTCAAGGAGTCAAAAATAATTTTGTAATTAAGCACAAACAATGATTTGAAAGGTGTTTATACACAACAAATAGCCTAAGAGACTATGACGGTTTTACCCTTTGATTTGAATTAAGTTTGATCCAAGGGCTTCATATGCTTTAAATATATCTAATACCTATTCAAGGAGTCAAAAATATTTTGTAATTTTTCACAAAAAATGATTTGAAAGGTGTTCATACGCCACAAATCGCCGAAGAGACTATGACAATTTTACCCTTTGATTTGAATTGAGTTTGATCCAAGGGCTTCATATGCTTTAAATATATCTAATACCTATTCAAGGAGTCAAAAATATTTGGTAATTAAGCACAAAATATGATTTGAAAGGTGTTCATACACCAAAAATCACCTAAGAGACTATGGCGGTTTTACCCTTTGATTTGAATTGAGTTTGATCCAAGGGCTTCATATGCTTTAAAACTATCTAATACCTATTCAAGGAGTCAAAAATATTTGGTAATTATTCACAAAAAATGATTTGAAAGGTGTTCATACACCAACAAATCGCCTAAGAGACTATGACGGTTTTACCCTTTGATTTGAATTGAGTTTGATCCAAGGGCTTCATATGCTTTAAATATATCTAATACCTATTCAAGGAGTCAAAAAATATTTGGTAATTAAGCACAAAAACCGATTTGAAAGGTGTTCATACACCACAAATCGCCTAAGAGACTATGACGGTTTTACCCTTTGATTTGAATTGAGTTTCATCCAAGGGGCCATATGCTTTAAATATATCTAATACCTATTCAAGGACACAAAAATATTTGGCAATTAAGCACAAAAAATGATTTGAAGGTGTTCATACACCACAAATCCCCTAAGAGACTATGACGGTTTTACCCTTTGATTTGAATTGAGTTTGATCCAAGAAGGTAATACCTATTCAAGGAGTCAAAAATATTTGGTAATTATTCACAAAAAAATGATTTGAAAGGTGTTCATACACCACAAATCGCCTAAGAGACTATGACGAGTTTACCCTTTGATTTGAATTGAGTTTGATCCACGGGCTTCATATGCTTTAAATATATCTAATACCTATTCAAGGAGTAAAAAATATTTGGTAATTAAGCACAAAAATGATTTGAAAGGTGTTCATACACCACAAATCGCCTAAGACACTATGACGGTTTTACCCTTTGATTTGAAAAGTTAAAAGGACTTCATATGATTTAAATATATCTAATACCCATTCAAGGAGACAAAAATATTTGGTAATTAAGCACAAAAATGATTTGAAAGGTGTTCATACACCACAAATCCCCCTAAGAGACTATGACGGTTTTACCCTTTGATTTGAAATGAGTTTGATCCAAGGGCTTCATATGCTTTAAAATATCTAATACCTATTCAAGGGAGTCAAAAATATTTGGTAATTAAGCACAAAAATGATTTGAAAGTTGTTCATACACCACAAATCCCCTAAGAGACTATGACGGTTTTACCCTTTGATTTGAATTGAGTTTGATCCAAGGGCTTCATATGCTTTAAATATATCTAATACCTATTCAAGGAGTCAAAAATATTTGGTAATTATGCACATTCAAAATGATTTGAAAGGTGTTCATACACCACAAATCGCCTAAGAGACGATGACGGTTTTACCCTTTGATTTGAAATAAGTTTGATCCAAGGGCTTCATATGATTGAAATATATCTAATACCTATTCAAGGAGTCAAAAATAATTTGGTAATTAAGCACAAAAAATGATTTGAAAGGTGTTCATACACAACAAATCCCCTAAGAGACTATGACGGTTTTACCCCCCGATTTGAATTTAGTTTGATCCAAGGGCTTCATATGCTTTAAATAGATCTAATACCTATTCAAGGACTCAAAAATATTTGGTAATTATTCACAACAAAATAATTTGAAAGGTGTTCATACACCACAAATCGCCTAAGAGACTATGACGATTTTACCCTTTGATATGAATAAAGTTTGATCCAAAGGCTTCATATGATTGAAATATATCTAATACCTATTCAAGGAGTCAAAAATATTTGGTAATTAAGCACAAAAAATGATTTGAAAGGTGTTCATACACCAAAAATCCCCTAAGAGACTATGACGGTTTTACCCTTTGATTTGAATTGGGTTTGATCCAAGGGCTTCATATGATTTAAATATATCTAATACCTATTCAAGGAGACAAAAATATTTGGTAATTAAGCACAAAAAATGATTTGAAAGGTGTTCATACACCAAAAATCCCCTAAGAGACTATGACGGTTTTCCCCTTTGATTTGAATTGAGTTTGATCCAAGGGCTTCATATGCTTTAAATATATCTAATACCGATTCAAGGAGACAAAAATATTTGGTAATTAAGCACAAAAATAGATTTGAAAGGTGTTCATACACCACAAATCGCCTAAGAGACTATGACGGTTTTACCCCTTTGATTTGAATTGAGTTTGATCCAAGGGCGTCATATGCTTTAAATATATCTAATACCTATTCAAGGACACAAAAATATTTGGTAATTAAGCACAAAAAAATGATTTGAAAGGTGTTCATACACCACAAATCGCCTAAGAGACTATGACGGTTTTACCCTTTGATTTGAATTAAGTTTGATCCAAGGGCTTCATATGCTTTAAATATATCTAATACCTATTCAAGGACTCCAAAATATTTGGTAATTATTCACAAACAAAATAATTTGAAAGGTGTTCATACACCACAAATCCCCTAAGAGAGTATGACGGGTTTACCCTTTGATTTGAAATAAGTTTGATCCAAGGGCTTCATATGATTGAAATATATCTAATACCTATTCAAGGAGTAAAAAATATTTGGTAATTAAGCACAAAAATGATTTGAAAGGTGTTCATACACCATAAATCGCCTAAGAGACTATGACGGTTTTACCCTTTGATTTGAATTAATTTTGATCAAGGTGCTTCATATGATTTAAATAGATCTAATACCTATTTAAGGACTCAAAAATATTTGGCAATTATTCACAACAAAATGATTTGAAAGGTGTTCATACACCACAAATCGCCTAAGAGATTATGACGGTTTTACCCTTTTGATTTGAAATAAGTTTGATCCAAGGGCTTCATATGCTGGAAATATATCTAATACCTATTCAAGGAGTCAAAAATATTTGGTAATTAAGCACAAAAAAATTGATTTGAAAGTTGTTCATACACCACAAATCCCCTAAGAGACTATGATGGTTTTACCCTTTGATTTGAATTGAGTTTGATCCAAGGGCTTCATATGCTTTAAATAGATCTAATACCTATTGAAGCACTCAAAAATATTTGGTAATTATTCACAATAAAAATGATTTGAAAGGTGTTCATACACCACAAATCGCCTAAGAGACTATGGCGGATTTACCCTTTGATTTGAAATGAGTTTGATCTAAGGGATTCATATTCTTTAAATACATCTAATACCTATTCAAGGAGTCAAAAATATTTGGTAATTAAGCACAAAAAATGACTTGAAAGGTGTTCATACACCACAAATTCCTAAGAGTCTACGACAGTTTTACCCTTTGATTTGAATTGAGATTGATCCAAGGTAATACCTATTCAACGACTCAAAAATATTTGGTAATTATTCACAAAAAATAATTTGAAAGGTGTTCATACACCACAAATCGCCTGAGAGATTATGACGGTTTTACCGATGTGAATTGAGTTTGATCCGAGGGCTTCATATGCTTTAATCTAATGCCTATTCAAGGACTCAAAAATATTTAGTAATTATTCGCAACAAAATGATTTCAAAGTTGTTCATACACCACAAATCCCCTAAAATACTATGACGTTTTACCCTTTGATATGAGATAATTTCGATTCAAGTTTTCCATATGATAGAAATATATCTAATACCTGTTCAAGGAATCAAAAATATTTGGTAATGAAGCACAAAAAATGATTTGAAAGGTGTTCATAAACAAAAAATCCTCTAAGAGACTATGACGGTTTTATCCTTTGATTTGAATTGAGTTTGATCGAAGGGCTTCATATGCTTTAAATAGATGTAATACATATTTAAGGACTCAAAAATATTTGGAAATTATTCACAAAAAAATGATTTGAAAGGTGTTCATTCACCACAAATGGCCTAAGAGACAATGAAGGTTTTACCCTTTGTTTATAATTGAGTTTGGTACAAGGGCTTCATATGCTTTAAATATATCTAATACCTATTCAAGGACTCAATGCAAAAAAAATTGGTAATTATTAAAAACCAAAATAATTTGAAACGTGTTCAAACACCACAAATCCCCTAAGAGTCTATGACGGTTTTACCCTTTGATTTGAAATAGTTTGATCCAAGGGCTTCATATGATTGAAATATATCTAATACCTATTCAAGGAGTAAAAAATATTTAGTAATTAAGCACAAAAAATGATTTGAAAGGTGTTCATACACCATAAATCGCCTAAGAGACTATGACGGTTTTACCCTTTAATTTGAAATAATTTTGATCAATGTGCTTCGTATGATTGAAATAGATCTAATACCTATTTAAGGACTCAAAAATATTTTGCAATTATTCACAACAAAATGATTTGAAAGGTGTTCATACACCACAAATCGCCTCAGAGATTACGACGGTTTTACCCTTTGATATGAAATAAGTTTGATCCAAGGGCTTCATATGATGGAAATATATCTAATACCTATTCAAGGAGTCAAAAATATTTGGTAATTAAGCAAAAAAAAATAATTTGAAAGATGTTCATACATCACAAATCCCCTAAGAGACTATGATAATTTTACCTTTTGATTTGAATTGAGTTTGATCCAAGGGCTTAATATGCTTTTAATAGATCTAATTCCTATTGAAGCACTCAAAAATATTTGGTAATTATTCACAATAAAATGATTTGAAAGGTGTTCATACACCACAAATCACCTAAGAGACTATGGCGGATTTACACTTTGATTGGAAATGAGTTTGATCTAAGGGATTCATATTCTTTAAATACATCTAATACCTATTCAAGGATTCAAAAATATTTGGTAATTATTCACAACAAAATAATTTGAAAGGTGTTCATACGCCACAAGTCGCTGAAGAGACTATTACGGTTTTACCCTTTGAATTGAAATAATTTTGATCCAAGGGCTTCATCTCATTGAAATATATCTAATACCTATTCAAGGAGTCAAAATTTTTTGGTAATTAAGCACAAAAATCATTTGAAAGGTGTTCATACACCACAAATCGCCTAAGAGACTATGACGGTTTTATCCTTTGATTTGAATTGAATTTTATCCAAGGGCTTCATATGATTTCAATATATCTAATACCCATTCAAGGAGACAAAAATATTTGGTAATTAAGAACAATAAATGACTTGAAAGGTGTTCATACACCATAAATCCCCTAAGAGAATATGACGGTTTTACCCTTTGATATGAAATAAGTTTGATCCAAGACCTTAATATGATTGAAATATATCTAATACTTATTCAAGGAGTTAAAAATATTTGGTAATTAAGCACAAAAAATGATTTGAAAGGTGTTCATACACCCCAAATCCCCTAAGAGACTATAACGGTTTTACCCTTTGATTTTATTTGAGTTTGATCCAAGGGCTTCATATGCTTTAAATATATCTGATAACTATTCAAGGAGTTAGAAATATTTGGTAGATATTCACAACAAAATAATTTGAAAGGTGTTCATACACCACAAATCGCCTAAGACAGTATGATGATTTTACCCTTTGATTTGAAATAAGTTTGATCCACTGGTTTCATATGATTGAAATATATCTAATACCTATTCAAGGAGTCAAACATATTTGGTAATTAAGCACAAAAATGATTTGAAAGGTGTTCATACACCAAAAATCGCCTAAGAGACTATGACGGTTTTACCCTTTGATTTGAATTCAATTTTATCCAAGGGCTTCATATGATTTCAATATATCTAATACCCATTCAAGGAGACAAAAATATTTGGTAATTAAGCACAAAAAATGATTTGAAAGGTGTTCATACACCACAAATCCCCTAAGAGACTATGACGGTTTTACCCTTTGATTTGAATTGAGTTTGATCCAAGGGCTTCATATGCTTTAAATATATCTAATACCTATTCAAGGAGTTAAAAATATTTGGTAGATATTCACAACAAAATGATTTGAAAGGTGTTCATACACCACAAATCGCCTAAGAGACTATGATGATTTTACCCTTTGATTTGAAATAAGTTTGATCCAAGGGCTTCATATGATTGAAATATATCTAATACCTATTCAAGGAGTCAAAAATATTTGGTAATTAAGCACAAAAAATGATTTGAAAGGTGTTCATACACCACAAATCGCCTAAGAGACTATGACAGTTTTACCCTTTGATTTGAATTGAGTTTTATCCAAGGGCTTCATATGATTTCAATATATCTAATACCCATTCAAGGAGACAAAAATATTTGGTAATTAAGCACAAAAAATGATTTGAAAGGTGTTCATACACCACAAATCCCCTAAGAGACTATGACGGTTTTACCCTTTGATTTGAATTGAGTTTGATCCAAGGGCTTCATATGCTTTAAATATATCTAATACCTATTCAAGGAGTCAAAAATATTTGGTAATTATTCACAACAAAATGATTTGAAAGGTGTTCATACACCACAAATCGCCTAAGAGACTATGACGGTTTTACCCTTTGATTTGAGTTGAGTTTGATCCAAGGGCTTCATATGCTTGAAATATATCTAATACCTATTCAAGGAGTCAAAAATATTTGGTAATTAAGCACCAAAAAATGATTTGAAAGGTGTTCATACACCACAAATCCCCTAAGAGACTATGACGGTTTTACCCTTTGATTTGAATTGAGTTTGATCCAAAGGGTGCTTGGGGTTCATATGCTTTAAATAGATCTAATACCCATTCAAGGAGTCAAAAATATTTGGTAATTATTCACAACAAAATGATTTGAAAGGTGTTCATACACCACAAATCCCCTAAGAGACTATGACGGTTTTACCCTTTGATTTGAAATAATTTTGATCCAAGGGCTTCATATGATTGAAATATATCTAATACCTATTCAAGGAGTCAAAAATATTTGGTAATTAAGCCAAAAAAAATGATTTGAAAGGTGTTCATACACCACAAATCCCCTAAGAGACTATGACGGTTTTACCCTTTGTTTTGAATTGAGTTTGATCCAAGGGCTTCATATGCTTTAAATAGATCTAATACCTATTCAAGGACTCAAAAATATTTGGTAATTATTCACAAAAAAATGATTTGAAAGGTGTTCATACACCACAAATCCCCTAAGAGACTATGACGGTTTTACCCTTTGATTTGAAATAAGTTTGATCCAAGGGCTTCATATGATTGAAATATATCTAATACCTATTCAAGGAGTCAAAAATATTTGGTAATTATTTCACAACAAATGATTTGAAAGGTGTTCATACACCACAAATCCCCTAAGAGACTATGACGGTTTTACCCTTTGATTTGAATTAAGTTTGATCCAAGGGCTTCATATGCTTTAAATATATCTAATACCTATTCAAGGAGACAAAAATATTTGGTAATTAATCACAAAAAATGATTTGAAAGGTGTTCATACACCACAAATCGCCTAAGAGACTATGACGGTTTTACCCTTTGATTTGAAATGAGTTTGATCCAAGGGCTTCATATGATTTAAATATATCTAATACCTATTCAAGGAGTAAAAAATATTTGGTAATTATTCACAACAAAATGATTTGAAAGGTGTTCATACACCACAAATCGCCTAAGAGACTATGACGGTTTTACCCTTTGATTTGAAATAAGTTTGATCCAAGGGCTTCATATGATTTAAATATATCTAATACCTATTCAAGGACTCAAAAATATTTGGTAATTATTAGAAAAAAATGATTTGAAAGGTGTTCATACACCACAAATCCCCTAAGAGACTATGACGGTTTTACCCTTTGATTTGAATTGAGTTTGATCCAAGGGCTTCATATGCTTTAAATATATCTAATACCTATTCAAGGACTCAAAAATATTTGGTAATTATTCACAACAAAATGATTTGAAAGGTGTTCATACACCACAAATCGCCTAAGAGACTATGACGGTTTTACCCTTTGATTTGAAATAAGTTTGATCCAAGGGCTTCATATGATTGAAAGTATATCTAATACCTATTCAAGGGGGGAATCCTCAATATACGTTTGGTAACTTAAGCACAACAATAATGATTTGAAAGGTGTTCATAAAATACACCTCCGCCTAACCTTTCGAGACTAATGGGGGGGGACGGTTTTACCCTTTGGTATTTGTGATATTGTGGTCCTTTGTAATCGAGGGTTGTTTGCTTTCAGGGCTTAACTTTTTGCTTTAAATTAAATAGTTCCAATACCCATGTTAAGGAAGGATCAAATATTTTATTTCTAATATTATTATCAAAACAAAATAAAAAATTTTTGAAGGTGTTCAATTATCTATTAACACACCAAATTACAATTTGATAAGTTGAAGTATGGTTCATACCATCCCACAAATCCGCCTAAGAGACTATGACAATGTTTCCCTCTATGATTTGTATGTTCCAGTTTGATGAAGGTTTCGATATCTTTAAGTATTATCCTACGGCCTATTCAAGGTTATAAGAAATTCTTTTATTAAGCAAGATTCAAATCGAATACCTGAAAGGTGTTCGTACAAGGAGTGAATCACAAAAAGACTATTGACGCGTAATTAACCCTTTGGTTTGAAATAATTTTGTAAGAATTTGATTTGAATGGAAATGCACATTTCATCACCACCATTCAATTCCCCTGAGAGAGACTATTGGTAATTAATGGGGGGACGAGTTTTACCCTCTTGTTTTGAATTGGAGGTTTTTTGATCGAAGCGGGTTTCATATGCTATTATAAATAGATCTAATACCTATTTAAGGACTTATTTAAAATTATTTGGCCAATTATGATCCAACCAACAAAAATGTAATTTGAAAGGTGTTATAAAAAATGAAGAATATGATGATATGATGTAATAAGTGATGGTTGATGAGTTTTTTTTAGGTGAAAATTCATTCCTAATTACGGAAACATGTGAAAGGTGTTCTGACACCACCCGGTAAGAGATAATAACGTGATGTTTTTACCCACCTTTATAATTTTGATATAGTTAAGTAGTTGATCCAAGGGACTTCGATATGCTTTATTTAAATATATCTAATACCTATTCAAGGAGTCGAAATTTTTTGGTAATTAAGCACAAAAAATGATTTGAAAGGTGTTCATACACCATAAATCGCCTAAGAGACTATGACGGTTTTACCCATTGATTTTATTTGAGTTTTATCCAAGGGCTTCATATGCTTTAAATATATCTGATAACTATTCAAGGAGTTAGAAATATGTGGTAGATATTCACAACAAAATAATTTGAAAGGTGTTCATACACCACAAATCGCCTAAGACAGTATGATGATTTTACCCTTTGATTTGAAATAAGTTTGATCAACTGGCTTCATATGATTGAAATATATCTAATACCTATTCAAGGAGTCAAACATATTTGGTAATTAAGCACAAAAATGATTTGAACGATGTTCATACACCACAAATGGCCTAAGAGACTATGACGGTTTTACCCTTTGATTTGAATTGAGTTTTATCCATGGGCTTCATATGCTTTCAATATATCTAATACCCATTCAAGAAGACAAAAATATTTGGTAATTAAGCACAACAAATGACTTGAAAGGTGTTCATAGACCACAAATGGCCTAAGAGACTATGACGGTTTTACCCTTTGATATGAAATAAGTTTGATCCAAGAGCTTCATATGATTGAAATATATCTAATACTTATTCAAGGAGTTAAAAATATTTGGTAATTAAGCACAAAAAATGATTTGAAAGGTGTTCATACACAACAAATCCCCTAAGAGACTATGACGGTTTTACCCTTTGATTTAAAATTACTTTGATCCAAGGGCCTCATATGCTTTAAATAGATCTAATACCTATTTAAGGACTCAAAAATATTTGGCAATTATTCACAACAAAATGATTTGAAAGGTGTTCATACAACACAAATGGCCTAAGAGACTATGACGGTTTTACCCTTTGATTTGAATTGAGTTTTATCCATGGGCTTCATATGCTTTCAATATATCTAATACCCATTCAAGAAGACAAAAATATTTGGTAATTAAGCACAACAAATGACTTGAAAGGTGTTCATAGACCACAAATCGCCTAAGAGACTATGACGGTTTACCCTTTTATATGAAATAAGTTTGATCCAAGGGCTTCATAGGACTGAAATAAATCTAATACCTATTCAAGGAGTAAAAAATATTTTGTAATTAAGCACAAAAAATGATTTGAAAGATGTTCATACATCACAAATCCACTAAGAGACTATGACGGTTTTACCCTTTGATTTGAATTGAGTTTCATCCAAGGGCTTCATATGCTTTTAATAGATCTAATACCAATTCAAGGAATCAAAAATATTTGGTAATTATTCATAGCAAAATTATTTGAAAGGTGTTCATACACCACAAATCGCCTAAGTCACTATGACGATTTTACCCTTTGATATGAAATAAGTTTGATCCAAGGGCTTCATATGATAGAAATATATCTAATACCTATTCAAGGAACCAAAAATATTAGGTAATCAAGCACAAAAAATGATTTGAATGGTGTTCATACACCACAAATCCCCTAAGAGACTATGACAGTTTTACCTTTTGATTTGTAATTGAGTTTGATCCAAGGGCCATCGCTAAAATAATTAATATTTAGGGAAGAAAAACTTGTGTTATTAAAAAATATGATGTTAGAAAAAAAGAAGAGATATTAAGCTTCATATGCATTGAAATATATCTAATACCTATTCAAGGAGTCAAAAATATTTTCTAATTAAGGAAAAGAAATGATTTGAAAAATGTTCATACACCACAAATCAACTAAGAGACTATGACGGATTTACGCTTTGATTGGAATTGAGTTTGATCCAAGGGCTTCATATTATTTAAATATATCTAATACCCATTCAAGGAGTCACAAATATTTGGTAATTATTCACAACAAAATAATTTGAAAGGTGTTCATACGCCACAAATTGCCGAAGAGACTATGACGGTTTTACCCTTTGATTTGAAATAAGTTTGATCCAAGGGCTTCATATGATATAACTATATTTAATACCTATTCAAGGAGTCAAAAATATTTGGTAATTAAGCACAAAAAATGATTTGAAAGGTCTTCTTACACCACAAATCTCATATGAGACTATGACGGTTTTAACCTTTGATTTGAATTGAGTTTGATCCAAGGGCTTCCTATGCTTTAAATATATCTGATAACTATTCAAGAAGTCAGAAATATTTGGTAAATATTCATAACAAAATAATTGGAAAGGTGTTCATACACCACAAATCGCCTAAGACACTATGATGATTTTACCTTTAAATTTGTAATAAGTTTGATCCACGGCCTTCATATGATTGAAATATATCTAATACCTATTCAAGGAGTGAAAAATATTTGGTAGTTAAGAGATAAAAATGATTTGAAAGGTGTTCATACAACACAAATCGCCTAAAACATTATGACGGTTTTACCCTTTGATTTGTATTGAGATTGATCCAAGGGCTTCATAAACTTTAAATATATCTAATACCTATTCAAGGAATTAAAAATATTAGGTAACTATTCACAACAAAATAATTTTAAAGGTGTTCATATGCACCACAAATCGCCGAAGAGAATATGACGGTTTTACCCTTTGATTTGAAATAAGTTTGATCCAAGGGCTTCATATGATTGAAATATATATTATACCTATTCAAGAAGTCAAAAATATTTGGTAACTAGGCAAAAAAAATAATTTGAAAGGTGTTTATACACCACAAATCGCCTAAGACACTATGACTTTTTGGTTTTTTTGTTTCCAGGGGATTAAAAATGATAATTAAGGGGGAATAGAAAAAAAAAAAAAACCTTTTGATTTGGATTGAGTTTGATCCAAGGGCTTCATATGCTTCAAATATATCTAATACCTATTCAAGGAGTCAAAAATATTTGGTAATTATTCATAAGAAAAGAATTTGAAAGTTGTTCATACACCACAAATCCCCTAAGAGACTCTGATGGTTTTACCCTTTGATTTGAAATTAGTTTGATCCAAGGGCCTCATATGCTTTAAATAGATCTAAAACCTATTTGGGAAATTAATTAAAAATTAAGTTAAAAGGACTCAAAAATATTTGTCAATTATTCACAACAAAATGATTTGAAAGGTGTTCATACAACACAAATCGCCTCAGAGACTATGACGGTTTTACTCTTTGATATGAAATAGGTTTGATCCAAGGGCTTCATATGATTGAAATATAATTAATACCTATTCAAGGAGTCAAAAATATTTGGTAATTAAGCAAAAAAAAATTATTTTAAAGATGTTCATACATCACAAATCCCCTAAGAGACTATGCCGGTTTACCTTTTGATTTGAATTGAGTTTGATCCAAGGGCTTCATATGATTTTAATAGATCTAATACCTATTGAAGGATTCAAAAATATTTGGTAATTATTCACAATAAAATGATTTGAAAGGTGTTCATACATCACAAATGAACTAAGAGACTATGGCGGATTTACCCTTTGATTGGAATTGAGTTTAATATAAGGGATTCATATTGTTTAAATATATCTAATACCTATTCAAGGAGTCAAAAATATTTGGTAATTATTCACAACAAAATGATTTGAAAGGTGTTCATACGCCACAAATCGCCGAAGAGACTATGACGGTTTTACCCTTTGATATGAAATAAGTTTGATCCAAGGGCTTCATATAACTGAAATATATCTAATACTTATTCAAGGAGTCAAATTTTTTTGGTAATTAAGCACAAAAAATGATTTGAAAGGTGTTCATACACCACAAATCGCCTAAGAGACTATGACGGTTTTACCCTTTGATTTTAGTTGAGTTTGATTCAAGGGCTTCATATGCTTTAAATATATCTGATAACTATTCAAGGATTTAGAAATATTTGGTAGATACTCACAACAAAAGAATTTGAAAGGTGTTCATACACCACGAATCGCCTAAGACACTATGATGATTTTACCCTTTGATTTGAAATAAGTTTGATCCACTGACTTCATATGATTGAAATATATCTAATACATATTCAAGGAGTCAAACCTATTTTGGTAATTAAGCACAAAAATGATTTGAAAGGTGTTCATACACAGCAAATGGCCTAAGAGACTATGACGGTTTTACCCTTTGATTTGAATTGAGTTTTATCCAAGGGCTTCATATGCTTCCAATATATCTAATACCCATTCAAGAAGACAAAAATATTTGGTAATTAAGCACAACAAATGACTTGAAAGGTGTTCATACACCACAAATTGCCAAAGAGACTATGACGGTTTTACCCTTTGATATGAAATAAGTTTGATCCAAGGGCTTCATATGATTGAAATATATCTAATACCTATTCAAGGAATCAAAAATATTTGGTAATTAAGCACAAAAAATGATTTGAAAGATGTTCATACATCACAAATCCCCAAAGAGACTATGACGGTTTTACCCTTTGATTTTAATTGAGTTTGATCCAAGGGCTTCATATGCTTTTAATAGATCTAATACCTATTCAAGGAATCAAAAATATTTGGTAATTATTCATAACAAAATGATTTGAAAGGTGTTCATACACCACAAATCGCCTAAGTCACTATGATGATTTTACCCTTTGATATGAAATAAGTTTGTTCCAAGGGCTTCATGTGATTGAAATATATCTAATACTTATTCAAGGAGTCAAAAATATTAGGTAATCAAGCACAAAAAAAGATTTAAAAGGTGTTCATACACCACAAATCCCTAAAGAGACTATGACAGTTTTACCCTTTGATTTGAAATTAGTTTGATCCAAGGGCCTCATATGCTCTAAATAGACCTAATACCAATTTAAGGACTCAAAAACAGTTGGCAATTATTCACAACAAAATGATTTGAAAGGTGTTCATACAACACAAATCGCCTCAGAGACTATGACGGCTTTATCCTTTGATATGAAATAAGTTTGATCCAAGGGCTTCATATGATTGAAATATATCTAATACCTATTCAAGGAGTCAAAAATATTTAGTAATTAAACACAAAAAATAATTTGAAAGGTATTAATACACCACAAATCCCTAAGAGACTATGACGGTTTTACCCTTTGATTTAAATTGAGTTTGATCCATGGGCTTCATATGCTTTTAATAGATGTAATACCGATTCAAGGACTCAAAAATAATTCTTAATTATTCACAACAAAATAATTTGAAAGGTGTTCATACACCACAAGTCCCCTAGGAGTTAAAAATATTTGGTACTTAAGAACAAAAATGATTTGAAAGGTGTTCAAACACGACAAATCGCCTAAGAGTCTATGACGCTTTTACCCTTTGATTTGAATTGAGTTTTATCCAAGGGCTTCATATGCTTTAAATATATCTAATACCTATTCAAGGAGACAAAAATATTTTGTAATTAAGCACAAAAAATTACTTGAAAGGTGTTCATACACCACAAATCCCCTAAGAGACTATGACGGTTTTACCCTTTGATTTGAATTGAGTTTTATCCAAGGTAATACCTATTCAAGGACTCAAAAATATTTGGTAATTATTCAGAAAAAAGTAATTTGAAAGGTGTTCATACACCACAAATCGACTAAGAGACTATGACGGTTTTACCCTTTGATTTGAAATACGTTTGATCCAAGGGCTTCATACGATCGAATTATACCTAATACCAATTCAAGGAGTCAAAAATATTTGGAAATTAATCACAAAAAATGATTTGAAAGGTGTCCATACACTAAAAATTGCTGAAGAAATTATGACGGTTTTACCCTTTGATTTGAATTGAGTTTGATCCAAGGGCTTCATATGCTTTAAATAGATCTAATACTTATTTAAGGACTCAAAACTATTTGGTAATTATTCGCAACAAAATGATTTCAAAGTTGTTCATACACAAAAAATTGCATGAGAGACTATGACGGTTTTACCCTTTGATATGAGATAATTTCGATCCAAGTTCTCCATATGATAGAAATATATCTAATACCTATTCAAGGAATCAAAAATATTTGGTAATTAAGCACAAAATATGATTTGAAAGGTGTTCATACACCACAAATCCTCTAAGAGACTATGGCGGTTTTACCCTTTGATTTGAATTGAGTTTCATCCAAGGGCTTCACATGTTTTAAATAGATCTAATACATATTTATGGACCCAAAAATATTTGGAAATTATTCACAAAAAAATGATTTGAAAGGTGTTCATATACCACAAATAGCCTAAGAGTCTGTGACGGTTTTACCCTTTGATTTGAAATAAGTTTGATCCAAGTGGTTCATATGATTAAAATATATCTAATACCTATTGAAGGAGTCAAAAATAATTTTGGTAATTAAGCACAAACAATGATTTGAAAGGTGTTTATACACCACAAATCCCCTAAGAGACAATGACGGATTTACCCTTTGTTTTGAATTAAGTTTGATCCGAGGACTTCATATGCTTTAAATAGATCTAATAACTTTATAAGGACTTAAAAAAATTTGGTAATTATTCACAAAAAAATAATTTGAAAGGTGTTCATTCACCACAAATGGCCTAAGAGACAATGAAGGTTTTACCCTTTGTTTTAAATTGAGTTTGGTACAAGGGCTTCATATGCTTTAAATATATCTAATACCTATTCAAGGATACAAAAATATTTGGTAATTATTCACAAACAATATTATTTAAAATTTGTTCATACACCAAAAATCGCCTGAGAGACTATGATGGTTTTACCCTTTATTTTAAATTAAGTTAGATCCAAGGGCTTTATATGGTTTAAATATATCTAATACCTATTCAAGGACTCAATGCAAAAATATTTGGTAATTATTAACAACTGAAATAATTTGAAAGGTGTTCAAACACCACAAATCCCCTAAGAGACTATGACGGTTTACCCTTTGATTTGAAATAGTTTGATCCAAGGGCTTCATATGATTGAAATATATCTAATACCTATTCAAGGAGTCAAAAATATTTGGTAATTAAGCACAAAAAATGATTTGAATGGTGTTCATACACAACAAATCGCCTAAGAGACTATGACGGTTTACCCTTTGATTTGAAATAAATTCGATCAAAGTGCTTCGTATGATTAAAATATATCCAATACCGATTCAAGGAGTCAAAAACATTTGTTAATTAAGCACAACAAAGGATTTGAAAGGAGTTCATACACCACAAATCGTATAAGAGACCATGACTGTTTTACCCTCTGATATGAAATAAGTTTGATCCAAGGGCTTCATATGATTGAAATATATCTAATACCTATTCAAGGAGTAAAAAATATTTGGTAATTAACCACAAAAAAAGATTTGAAAGGTGTTCATACACCAGAAATCGCCTAAGAGACTATGACGGTTTTACCCTTTGATTTGAAATAATTTTGATCAAAGTGCTTCGTATGATTGAAATATATCTAATACCGATTCAAGGAGTCAAAAACATTTGGTAATTAAGCACAACAAATGATTTGAAAGGTGTTCATACACTACAAATCGCCTAAGAGACTATGACGGTTTTACCCTTTGATTTCAATTGAGTTTGATCCAATGGCCTCATATGCTTTAAATAAATCTAATACCTATTTAAGGACTCAAAAATTATTCATAACAAAATGATTTGAAAGGTGTTCATACAACACAAATCGCCTAAGAGACTATGACGGTTTTATCCTTTTATTTGAATTTAGTTTGATCCAAGGACTTCATATGCTTTAAATAGATCTAATACCTATTAAAAGAGTCAAAAATATTTGGTAATTATTCACAACAAAATAATTTGAAAGGTGTTCATACGCCAAAAATCGCCGAAGAGACTATAACGGTTTTACCCTTTGATATGAACTAAGTTTGATCCAAGGGCTTCATATGATTGAAATATATATAATATCTATTCAAGGAGTCAAAAATATTTGGTAATTAAACACAAAATATGATTTGAGAGGTGTTCATATACCAAAAATCGCCTAAGAGAATATGACGGTTTTACCCTTTTATTTCAATTGAGTTTTATCCAAGGGCTTCATAGGCTTTAAAAATATCTAATACCTATTCAAGGACTCAAAAATATTTGGTAATTAATCACAAAAAAATGATTTGAAAGGTGTTCATTCACCACAAATGGCCTAAGAGACAATGAAGGTTTTACCCTTTGTTTTGAATTGAGTTTGGTACAAGGGCTTCATATGCTTTAAATATATCTAATACCTATTCAAGGACTCGAAAATTTTGGTAATTATTAACAAAATATTTTTTTGAAAGTTGTTCATACACCAAAAATCGCCTGAGAGACTATGACGGTTTTACCCTTTGTTTTAAATTGAGATTGATCCAAGGGCTTCATATGGTTTAAATATATCTAATACCTATTCAAGGACTCAATGCAAAAATATTTGGTAATTATTAACAACCGAAATAATTTGAAAGGTGTTCAAACACCACAAATCCCCTACGAGACTATGACGGTTTACCCTTTGATTTGAAATAGTTTGATCCAAGGGCTTCATATGATTGAAATATATCTAATACCTATTAAAGGAGTCAAAAATATTTGGTAATTAAGCACAACAAATGATTTGAAAGGTGTTCATACACCACAAATCGCATAAGAGACCATGACGGTTTTACCCTCTGATATGAAACAAGTTTGATCCAAGGGCTTCATATGATTGAAATATATCTAATACCTATTCAGGGAGTAAAAAATATTTGGTAATTAAGCACAAAAAAAGATTTGAAAGGTGTTCATACACCACAAATTGCCTAAGAGACTATGACGGTTTTATCCTTTGATTTGAAATAATTTTGATCAAAGTGCTTCGTATGATTGAAATATATCTAATACCGATTCAAGGAGTCAAAAACATTTGGTAATTAAGCACAACAAATGATTTGAAAGGTGTTCATACACCACAAATCGCATAAGAGACCATGACGGTTTTACCCTCTGATATGAAATAAGTTTGATCCAAGGGCTTCATATGATTGAAATATATCTAATACCTATTAAGGGAGTAAAAAATATTTGGTAATTAAGCACAAAAAAAGATTTGAAAGGTTTTCATACACCACAAATTGCCTAAGAGACTATGACGATTTTACCCTTTGATTTGAAATAATTTTGATCAAAGTGCTTCGTATGATTGAAATATATCTATTACCGATTCAAGGAGTCAAAAACATTTGGTAATTAAGCACAACAAATGATTTGAAAGGTGTTCATACACCACAAATCGCATAAGAGACCATGACGGTTTTACCCTCTGATATGAAATAAGTTTGATCCAAGGGCTTCATATGATTGAAATATATCTAATACCTATTCAGGGTGTAAAATATATTTGGTAATTAAGCACAAAAAAAGATTTGAAAGGTGTTCATACACCACAAATTGCCTAAGAGACTATGACAGTTTTACCCTTTAATTTGAAATAATTTTGATCAAAGTGCTTCGTATGATTGAAATATATCTAATACCGATTCAAGGAGTCAAAAACATTTGGTAATTAAGCATAACAAATGATTTGAAAGCTATTTATACACCACAAATCGCCTAAGAGACAATGACGGTTTTACCGTTTGATTTCAATTGAGTTTGATCCAAGGGCCTCATATGCTTTAAATAAATCTAATACCTATTTAAGGACTCAAAAATTATTCACAACAAAATGATTTGAAAGGTGTTCATTCAACACAAATCGCCTAAGAGACTATGACGGTTTTACCCTTTTATTTGTATTTAGTTTGATCAAAGGACTTCATATGCTTTAAATAGATCTAATACCTATTCAAAGAGTGAAAGATATTTGGTAATTATTCACAACAAAATAATTTGAAGGTGTTCATACGCCAAAAATTGCGGAAGAGACTATAACGGTTTTACCCTTTGATTTGAATTGAGTTTTATCCAAGGGCATCATATGCTTTAAATTTATCTAATACTTGTTCAAGGAGACAAAAATATTTGGTAATTAAGCACAAAAAATGACTTAAAAGGTGTTCATACACCACAAATCGCCTAAGAGACTATGACGGTTTTACCCTTTGATTTGAATTGAGTTTTGTCCAAGGGCGTCATATGCTTTAAATATATATAATACCCATTCAAGCAGACAATAATATTTGGTAATTATTCACAAAAAAATAATTTGAAAGGTGTTCATACACCACAAATCACCTGAGAGATTATGACGGTTTTACCCTTTGATTTGAATTGAGTTTGATCCGAGGGCTTCATATGCCTTAATCTAATAACTATTCAAGGACTCAAAAATATTTGGTAATTATTCGCAACAAAATGATTTCAAAGTTGTTCATACACCAAAAATTGTCTGAGAGACTATGACGGTTTTACCCTTTGATATGAGATAATTTCGATCCAAGTTTTCCATATGATAGAAAAATATCTAATACCTGTTCAACGAATCAAAAATATTTGGTAATTAAAAACAAAAAATGATATGAAAGGTGTTCATACACCAAAGATCCTCTAAGAGACTATGACGGTTTTTCCCTTTGATTTGAATTGAGTTTTATCAAAGGGCTTCATATGCTTTAAATAGATCTAATGCCTATTTAAGGACTCAAAAATATTTTGAAATTATTCACAAAAAAATGTTTTGAATGGTGTTCATACACAACAAATAGCCTAAGAGTCTATGACGGTTTTACCCATTGATTTGAAATACGTTTGATCCAAGTGCTTCATATGATTAAAATATATCTAATACCTATTCAAGGACTCAAAAATAATTTTGGTAATCAAGCACAAACAATGATTTGAAAGGTGTTCATACACCACAAATCCCCTAAGAGACTATGACAGTTTTAACCTTTGATTTGAAATTAGTTTGATTCAAGAGCCGCATATGCTCTAAATAGATCTAATACCAATTTAAGGACTCAAAAACATTTGGCAATTATTCATAACAAAATGATTTGAAAGATGTTCATACAACACAAATCGCCTCAGAGACTATGACGGTTTTACCCTTTGATATGAAATAAGTTTGATCCAAGGGCTTCATATGATTTAAATATATCTAATACCTATTCAAGGAGTCAAAAATGTTTGGTAATTAAGCAAAAAAAATGATTTGAAAGATGTTCATACACCACAAATCACCTAAGAGACTATGACGGATTTACCCTTTGATTGGAATTGAGTTTGATCCAAGGGCTTCATATTCTTTAAATATATCTAATACCTATAAAAGGAGTCAAAAATATTTGGTAATTATTCACAACAAAATAATTGGAAAGGTGTTCATACGCCACAAATCGCCGAAGAGACGATGACGGTTTTACCCTTTTATTTGAAATATGTTTGATCCAAGGGCTTCATATGATATAAATATATTTAATACCTATTCAAGGATTCAAAAATATTTGGTAATTAAGCACAAAAAATGATTTGAAAGGTGTTCATACACCACAAATCGCCTATGAGACTATGACGGTTTTACCCTTTGATTTGAATTGAGTTGGATCCAAGGGCTTCATATGCTTTAAATATTTCTGATCACTATTCAAGGAGTCAGAAATATTTGGTAAGTATTCATAACAAAAGAATTTTAAAGGTGTTCATACCCCACAAATCGCCTAAGACACTATGATGATTTTACCTTTTGATTTGTAATAAGTTTGATCCACGACCTTCATATGATTGAAATATATCTAATACCTATTCAAGGAGTGAAAAATATTTGGTAATTAAGGATAAAAATGATTTGAAAGGTGTTCATACACCACAAATCCCCTAAGAGACTATGCCAGTTTTACCCTTTGATTTGAAATTAGTTGGATCCAAGGGCCTCATATGATTTAAATAGATCTAATACCTATTTATGGACTCAAAAATATTTGGCAATTATTCACAACAAAATGATTTTGAAAGGTGTTCATACAACACAAATCGCCTCAGAGACTATGACGGTTTTACCCTTTGATTTGAAATAAGTTTGATCCAAGGGCTTCATATGATTGAAATATATCTAGCACTTATTCAAGGAGTGAATTTTTTTTTGGTAATTAAGCACAAAAAATGATTTGAAAGGTGTTCATACACCACAAATCGCCTAAGAGACTATGACGGTTTTACCATTTGATTTTATTTGAGTTTGATCCAAGGGCTTCATATGCTTTAAATATATATGATAACTATTCAAGGAGGTAGAAATATTTGGTAGATATTCACAACAAAATAATTTGAAAGGTATTCATACGCCACAAATCGCGTAAGACACTATGATGATTTTACCCTTTGATTTGAAGTATGTTTGATCCACTGGCTTCATATGATTTAAATATATCTAATACCCATTGAAGGAGTCAAACATATTTGGTAATTAAGCACAAAAATGATTTAAAAGGTGTTCATACACCACAAATGGCCTAAGAGACTTTGACGATTTTACCCTTTGATTTGAATTGAGTTTTACTCAAGCGCTTCATAAGCTTTCAATATATCTAATACCCATTCAAGAAGACAAAAATATTTGGTAATTAAGCACAACAAATGACTAGAAAGGTGTTCATACACCACAAATCGCCTAAGAGACTACGACGGTTTTACCCTTTGATATGAAAAAAGTTTGATCCAAGGGCTTCATATGATTGAAATATATCTAATACTTATTCAAGGAGTTAAAAATATTTGGTAACTAAGCACAAAAAATGATTTGAAAGCTGTTTATACACCACAAATCCCCTAAGACTATAACGGTTTTACCCTTTGATTTAAAATTAGTTTGATCCAAGGGCCTCATATGCTTGAAATAGATCTAATACCTATTTAAGGACTTAAAAATTTTTGTCCATTTTTTCGGACCAATGTGTTGGATGGGGTTTATACAAAACAAATCGCCTAAGGGACTATGCGGGTTTTCCTTTTTTATGAAATTAGTTTGATTCAGGGGTTTAATGAAAAATATGTTTATATCTATGAAGGGGAAAAATTTGAAAAAAAAAGGGGGGGAAAGGACTCAATGAAAAAATATTTGGCAATTATTAACAACTGAAATAATTTGAAAGGTGTTCATACACCACAAATCCCCTAAGAGACTATGACGGTTTACCCTTTGATTTGAAATAGTTTGATCCAAGGGCTTCATATGATTGAAATATATCTAATACCTATTCAAGGAGTCAAAAATATTTGGTAATTAAGCACAAAAAATGATTTGAATGGTGTTCATACACAACAAATCGCCTAAGAGACTATGACGGTTTTACCCTTTGATTTGAAATAAATTCGATCAAAGTGCTTCGTATGATTAAAATATATCCAATACCGATTCAAGGAGTCAAAAATATTTGTTAATTAAGCACAACAAAGGATTTGAAAGGAGTTCATACACCACAAATCGTATAAGAGACCATGACTGTTTTACCCTCTGATATAAAATAAGTTTGATCCAAGGGCTTCATATGATTGAAATATATCTAATACCTATTCAAGGAGAAAAAATATTTGGTAATTAACCACAAAAAAAGATTTGAAAGGTGTTCATACACCAGAAATCGCCTAAGAGACTATGACGGTTTTACCCTTTGATTTGAAATAATTTTGATCAAAGTGCTTCGTATGATTGAAATATATCTAATACCGATTCAAGGAGTCAAAAACATTTGGTAATTAAGCACAACAAATGATTTGAAAGGTGTTCATACACTACAAATCGCCTAAGAGACTATGACGGTTTTACCCTTTGATTTCAATTGAGTTTGATCCAATGGCCTCATATGCTTTAAATAAATCTAATACCTATTTAAGGACTCAAAAATTATTCATAACAAAATGATTTGAAAGGTGTTCATACAACACAAATCGCCTAAGAGACTATGACGGTTTTATCCTTTTATTTGAATTTAGTTTGATCCAAGGACTTCATATGCTTTAAATAGATCTAATACCTATTAAAAGAGTCAAAAATATTTGGTAATTATTCACAACAAAATAATTTGAAAGGTGTTCATACGCCAAAAATCGCCGAAGAGACTATAACGGTTTTATCCTTTGATATGAACTAAGTTTGATCCAAGGGCTTCATATGATTGAAATATATATAATATCTATTCAAGGAGTCAAAAATATTTGGTAATTAAACACAAAATATGATTTGAGAGGTGTTCATATACCAAAAATCGCCTAAGAGAATATGACGGTTTTACCCTTTTATTTGAATTGAGTTTTATCCAAGGGCTTCATAGGCTTTAAATTTATCTAATACCTATTCAAGGAGACAAAAATGTTTGGTAATTAAGCAAAAAAAATTATTTTAAAGGTGTTCATACACCAAAAATCACCTAAGAGACTCCGACGGTTTTACCCTTTGATTTGAATTGAGTTTTATCCAAGGGCTTCATCTGCTTTAAATTTATCTAATACTTATTCAAGAAGATTAAAAATATTTGGTAATTAAGCACCAAAAATGACTTAAAGGTGTTCATACACCACAAATCGTCCAAGAGACTATGACGGTTTTACCCATTGATTTGAATTGAGTTTTGTCCAAGGGCGTCATATGCTTTAAATATATCTAATACCCACTCAATCAGACAAAAATATTTTGTAACTAAGCACAAAAAATGACTTGAAAGGTGTTCATACACCACAAATCCCCTAGGAGATTATGACGGTTTAACCCTTTATTTGAATTAAGTTTGATCCAAGGACTTCATATGCTTTAAATAGATGTAATACCTTTTTAATGGACTTAAAAATATTTGGTAATTAATCACAAAAAAATGATTTGAAAGGTGTTCATTCACCACAAATGGCCTAAGAGACAATGAAGGTTTTACCCTTTGTTTTGAATTGAGTTTGGTACAAGGGCTTCATATGCTTTAAATATATCTAATACCTATTCAAGGACTCGAAAATTTTGGTAATTATTAACAAAATATTTTTTTGAAAGTTGTTCATACACCAAAAATCGCCTGAGAGACTATGACGGTTTTACCCTTTGTTTTAAATTGAGATCGATCCAAGGGCTTCATATGGTTTAAATATATCTAATACCTATTCAAGGACTCAATGCAAAAATATTTGGTAATTATTAACAACCGAAATAATTTGAAAGGTGTTCAAACACCACAAATCCCCTACGAGACTATGACGGTTTACCCTTTGATTTGAAATAGTTTGATCCAAGGGCTTTATATGATTGAAATATATCTAATACCTATTAAAGGAGTCAAAAATATTTGGTAATTAAGCACAACAAATGATTTGAAAGGTGTTCATACACCACAAATCGCATAAGAGACCATGACGGTTTTACCCTCTGATATGAAACAAGTTTGATCCAAGGGCTTCATATGATTGAAATATATCTAATACCTATTCAGGGAGTAAAAAATATTTGGTAATTAAGCACAAAAAAAGATTTGAAAGGTGTTCATACACCACAAATTGCCTAAGAGACTATGACGGTTTTATCCTTTGATTTGAAATAATTTTGATCAAAGTGCTTCGTATGATTGAAATATATCTAATACCGATTCAAGGAGTCAAAAACATTTGGTAATTAAGCACAACAAATGATTTGAAAGGTGTTCATACACCACAAATCGCATAAGAGACCATGACGGTTTTACCCTCTGATATGAAATAAGTTTGATCCAAGGGCTTCATATGATTGAAATATATCTAATACCTATTAAGGGAGTAAAAAATATTTGGTAATTAAGCACAAAAAAAGATTTGAAAGGTTTTCATACACCACAAATTGCCTAAGAGACTATGACGATTTTACCCTTTGATTTGAAATAATTTTGATCAAAGTGCTTCGTATGATTGAAATATATCTATTACCGATTCAAGGAGTCAAAAACATTTGGTAATTAAGCACAACAAATGATTTGAAAGGTGTTCATACACCACAAATCGCATAAGAGACCATGACGGTTTTACCCTCTGATATGAAATAAGTTTGATCCAAGGGCTTCATATGATTGAAATATATCTAATACCTATTCAGGGTGTAAAATATATTTGGTAATTAAGCACAAAAAAGATTTGAAAGGTGTTCATACACCACAAATTGCCTAAGAGACTATGACAGTTTTACCCTTTGATTTGAAATAATTTTGATGAAAGTGCTTCGTATGATTGAAATATATCTAATACCGATTCAAGGAGTCAAAAACATTTGGTAATTAAGCATAACAAATGATTTGAAAGCTATTTATACACCACAAATCGCCTAAGAGACTATGACGGTTTTACCGTTTGATTTCAATTGAGTTTGATCCAAGGGCCTCATATGCTTTAAATAAAACTAATACCTATTTAAGGACTCAAAAATTATTCACAACAAAATGATTTGAAAGGTGTTCATTCAACACAAATCGCCTAAGAGACTATGACGGTTTTACCCTTTTATTTGTATTTAGTTTGATCAAAGGACTTCATATGCTTTAAATAGATCTAATACCTATTCAAAGAGTGAAAGATATTTGGTAATTATTCACAACAAAATAATTTGAAGGTGTTCATACGCCAAAAATTGCGGAAGAGACTATAACGGTTTTACCCTTTGATTTGAATTGAGTTTTATCCAAGGGCATCATATGCTTTAAATTTATCTAATACTTATTCAAGGAGACAAAAATATTTGGTAATTAAGCACAAAAAATGACTTAAAAGGTGTTCATACACCACAAATCGCCTAAGAGACTATGACGGTTTTACCCTTTGATTTGAATTGAGTTTTGTCCAAGGGCGTCATATGCTTTAAATATATAATACCCATTCAAGCAGACAATAATATTTGGTAATTATTCACAAAAAAATAATTTGAAAGGTGTTCATACACCACAAATCACCTGAGAGATTATGACGGTTTTACCCTTTGATTTGAATTGAGTTTGATCCGAGGGCTTCATATGCCTTAATCTAATAACTATTCAAGGACTCAAAAATATTTGGTAATTATTCGCAACAAAATGATTTCAAAGTTGTTCATACACCAAAAATTGTCTGAGAGACTATGACGGTTTTACCCTTTGATATGAGATAATTTCGATCCAAGTCTTCCATATGATAGAAAAATATCTAATACCTGTTCAAGGAATCAAAAATATTTGGTAATTAAAAACAAAAAATGATATGAAAGGTGTTCATACACCAAAGATCCTCTAAGAGACTATGACGGTTTTTCCCTTTGATTTGAATTGAGTTTGATCAAAGGGCTTCATATGCTTTAAATAGATCTAATGCCTATTTAAGGACTCAAAAATATTTTGAAATTATTCACAAAAAAATGTTTTGAATGGTGTTCATACACAAACAAATAGCCTAAGAGTCTATGACGGTTTTACCCATTGATTTGAAATACGTTTGATCCAAGTGCTTCATATGATTAAAATATATCTAATACCTATTCAAGGACTCAAAAATAATTTTGGTAATCAAGCACAAACAATGATTTGAAAGGTGTTCATACACCACAAATCCCCTAAGAGACTATGACAGTTTTAACCTTTGATTTGAAATTAGTTTGATTCAAGAGCCGCATATGCTCTAAATAGATCTAATACCAATTTAAGGACTCAAAAACATTTGGCAATTATTCATAACAAAATGATTTGAAAGATGTTCATACAACACAAATCACCTTAGAGACTATGACGGTTTTACCCTTTGATATGAAATAAGTTTGATCCAAGGGCTTCATATGATTTAAATATATCTAATACCTATTCAAGGAGTCAAAAATGTTTGGTAATTAAGCAAAAAAAATGATTTGAAAGATGTTCATACACCACAAATCACCTAAGAGACTATGACGGATTTACCCTTTGATTGGAATTGAGTTTGATCCAAGGGCTTCATATTCTTTAAATATATCTAATACCTATACAAGGAGTCAAAAATATTTGGTAATTATTCACAACAAAATAATTGGAAAGGTGTTCATACGCCACAAATCGCCGAAGAGACAATGACGGTTTTACCCTTTTATTTGAAATATGTTTGATCCAAGGGCTTCATATGATATAAATATATTTAATACCTATTCAAGGATTCAAAAATATTTGGTAATTAAGCACAAAAAATGATTTGAAAGGTGTTCATACACCATAAATCGCCTATGAGACTATGACGGTTTTACCCTTTGATTTGAATTGAGTTGGATCCAAGGGCTTCATATGCTTTAAATATTTCTGATCACTATTCAAGGAGTCAGAAATATTTGGTAAGTATTCATAACAAAAGAATTTTAAAGGTGTTCATACCCCACAAATCGCCTAAGACACTATGATGATTTTACCTTTTGATTTGTAATAAGTTTGATCCACGGCATTCATATGATTGAAATATATCTAATACCTATTCAAGGAGTGAAAAATATTTGGTAATTAAGGATAAAAATGATTTGAAAGGTGTTCATACACCACAAATCCCCTAAGAGACTATGCCAGTTTTACCCTTTGATTTGAAATTAGTTGGATCCAAGGGCCTCATATGATTTAAATAGATCTAATACCTATTTATGGACTCAAAAATATTTGGCAATTATTCACAACAAAATGATTTGAAAGGTGTTCATACAACACAAATCGCCTCAGAGACTATGACGGTTTTACCCTTTGATATGAAATAAGTTTGATCCAAGGGCTTCATTTGATTGAAATATATGTAATACCTATTCAAGGAGTCAAAAATATTTGTTAATTAAGCAAAAAAATGATTTGAAAGATGTTCATACATCACAAATCCCCTAAGAGACTATGACGGTTTTACCTTTTGATTTGAATTGAGTTTGATCCATGGGCTTCATATGCTTTTAATAGATCTAATACCAATTGAGGGAGTCAAAAGTATTTGGAATTATTCACAATAAAATGATTTGAAAGGTGTTCATAAACCACAAATCAAGAAAGAGACTATGGCGGATTTACCCTTTGATTGGAATTGAGTTTTATCAAAGGGATTCATATTCTTTAAATATATCTAATACCTATTCAAGGAGTCAAATATATTTGGTAATTATTCACAACAAAATAATTTGAAAGGTGTTCATACTCCACAAATCGCTGAAGAGACTATGACGGTTTTACCCTTTGATTTGAAATAAGTTTGATCCAAGGGCTTCATATGATTGAAATATATCTTGCACTTATTCAAGGAGTGAAATTTTTTTTGGTAATTAAGCACAAAAAATGATTTGAAAGGTGTTCATACACCACAAATCGCCTAAGAGACTATGACGGTTTTACCATTTGATTTTATTTGAGTTTGATCCAAGGGCTTCATATGCTTTAAATATATATGATAACTATTCAAGGAGGTAGAAATATTTGGTAGATATTTACAACAAAATAATTTGAAAGGTATTCATACGCCACAAATCGCGTAAGACACTATGATGATTTTACCCTTTGATTTGAAGTAAGTTTGATCCACTGGCTTCATATGATTTAAATATATCTAATACCCATTGAAGGAGTCAAACATATTTGGTAATTAAGCACAAAAATGATTTAAAAGGTGTTCATACACCACAAATGGCCTAAGAGACTTTGACGATTTTACCCTTTGATTTGAATTGAGTTTTACTCAAGCGCTTCATAAGCTTTCAATATATCTAATACCCATTCAAGAAGACAAAAATATTTGGTAATTAAGCACAACAAATGACTAGAAAGGTGCTCATACACCACAAATCGCCTAAGAGACTACGACGGTTTTACCCTTTGATATGAAAAAAGTTTGATCCAAGGGCTTCATATGATTGAAATATATCTAATACTTATTCAAGGAGTTAAAAATATTTGGTAACTAAGCACAAAAAATGATTTGAAAGCTGTTTATACACCACAAATCCCCTAAGACTATAACGGTTTTACCCTTTGATTTAAAATTAGTTTGATCCAAGGGCCTCATATGCTTGAAATAGATCTAATACCTATTTAAGGACTTAAAAAATATTTGTCAATTATTCAGAACAAAATGATTTGAATGGTGTTCATACAACACAAATCGCCTAAGAGACTATGACGGTTTACCCTTTTATATGAAATAAGTTTGATCCAAGGGCTTCATATGACTGAAATATGTCTAATATCTATGCAAGGAGTCAAAAATATTTGGAAATTAAGCATAAAAAATGATAAATGCCCTAAGTGACTATGACGGTTTTACCCTTTGATATGAATTGAGGTTGATCCAAGGGCTTCATATGCTTTTAATAGATCTAATACCTATTCAAGGAATCAAAAATATTTGGTAATTATTCATAACAAAATGATTTGAAAGGTGTTCATACACCACAAATCGCTTAAGTCACTATCATGATTTTACTCTTTGATATGAAATATCTTTGATCCAAGGGCTTCATATGATTGAAATATATCTAATACCTATTCAAGGAGTCAAAAATATTAGGTAATCAAGCACAAAAAATGATTTGAAAGGTGTTCATACACCACAAATCCCCTAAGAGACTATGACAGTTTTACCCTTTGATTTGAAATTAGTTTGATCCAAGGGCCTCATATGCTCTAAATAGATCTAATACCAATTTAAGGACTCAAAAACATTTGGCAATTATTCACAACAAAATGATTTGAAAGGTGTTCATACAACACAAATCGCCTCAGAGACTATGACGGTTTTACCCTTTGATATGAAATAAGTTTGATCCAAGGGCTTCATATAATTGAAATATATTTTATACCCATTCAAGGAGTCAAAAATATTTGGTAATTATGCACAAAAAATGATTTGAAAGGTGTTCATACACCACAAATCGCCAAAGAGACTATGACGGTTTTACCCTTTGATTTGAATTGAGTTTTATCCAAGGGCTTCATATGCTTTCAATATATGTAATACCCATTCAAGGTGTAAGAAATATTTGGTAAATATTCATAACAAAATAATTGGAATGGTGTTCATACACCACAAATCGTCTAAGACACTATGATGATTTTACATTTTGATTTGAAATAAGTTTGATCCACGGGCTTCATATGATTAAAATATATCTAATACCTATTCAAGGAGTTAAAAATATTTGGTAATTGAGCACAAAAATGATTTGCAAAATTGTTCATACACCACAAATCGCCTAAGAGACTATGACGGTTTTACCCTTTGATTTGAATTGAGTTTTATCCAAGGGCTTCATATGCTTTCAATATATCTAGAAACCATTAAAGGAGACAAAAATATTTGGTAATTAAGCACAACAAATAACCTTAAATGTGTTAATACACCACAAATCGCCTAAGAGACTATGACGGTTTTACCCTTTGATATGAAATAAGTTTGATCCAAGGGCTTCATATGATTGAAATATATCTAATACCTATTAAAAGGAGTCATATATATTTGGTAATTAAGCACAAAAAATGATTTGAAAGATGTTTATACATCACAAATCCCGTAAGAGACTATGACGGTTTTTCCCTTTGATTTTAATTGAGTTTGATCCAAGGGATTCATATGATTTAAATAGATATAATACCTATTCAAGGACTCGAAAATATTTGGTAATTATTCACAACAAAATGATTTGAAAGTTGTTCATACACCACAAATCACTTAGAGAATATGACGGATTTACCCTTTGATTGGAATTGAGTTTGATCCAAGGGCTTCGTATTCCTTAAATATATCTAATACCTATTGAAGGAGTCAAAAATATTTGGTAATTATTCATAACAAAATAATTTTAAAGGTGTTCATACACCACAAATCGCCTAAGACACTATGATGATTGTACCCTTTGATTTGAAATAAGTTTGATCCACGGGCTTCATATGATTGAAATATATCAAATAGCTATTCAAGGAGTCAAAAATATTTGGTAATTAAGCACAACAAATGACTTCTAATGTGTTCATACACCACAAATCCCCTATGAGACAATGACGGTTTTACCCTTTGATTTGTATTGAGATTGATCCAAGGGCTTCATACACTTTCAATATATCTAATACGTATTCAAGGAGTCAAAAATATTTGGTAATTATTCACAACTAAATAATTTGAAAGTGTTCATACGCCACAAATAGCCGAGGAGACTATGACGATTTTTCCCTTTGTTTTGAAATAAGTTTGATCCAAGGGCTTCATATGATTGAAATATATCTATTACCTATTCATGGAGTCAAAAATATTTGGTAACTAAGCACAATAAATGATTTGGAAGGTGTTCATACACTACAAATCGCCTAAGAGACTATGACGGTTTTACCCTTTTATTTGAATTGAGTTTTATCCAAGGGCTGCATATGCTTTCAATATATCTAATACCCATTCAAGGAGAAAAAAATATTTGGTAATTAAGCACACCAAATGACTTAAAAGGTGTTCATACACCACAAATCGCCTAAGAGATTATGACAGTTTTAATCTTTGATTTTAATTGAGTTTGTTCCAAGGCCTTCATATGCTTTTAATAGATCTAATACGTATTCAAGGATCCAAAAATATTTGGTAATTATTCACTACAAAATGATTTGAAAGGTGTTCATACACCACAAATCGCCTAAGTCACTCTGATGATTTTACCCTTTGATTTGAAATAAGTTTGAGCCACGGGCTTCGTATGATTGAAATATATCTAATACCTATTCAAGGAGTAAAAAATATTTGGTAATATATCCTTTGATTTGAATTGAGTTTTACCCTTTGATTTGAATTGAGTTTTATCAAAGGGCTTCATATGATTTAAATATATCTAATACCCCTTCTAGGAATCAAAAATATTTGGAAATTAAGAACAACAAATGACTTCGAAGGTGTTCATACACCACAAATCCCCTATTAGACTATGACGGTTTTACCCTTTCATTTGTATTGAGATTGATCCAAGGGCTTTATATGCTTTCAATATATCTAATACCCATTCAAGAAGACAAAAAAATTTGGTAATTAAGCACAACAAATGACTTGAAAGGTGTTCATACACCACAAATCGCCGAAGAGACTATGACGGTTTTACCCTTTGATATGAAATAATTTTGATCCAAGGGCTTCATATGATTGAAATATATCTAATACTTATTCAAGGAGTTAAAAATATATTGTAATTAAGCACAAAAAATGATTTGAAAGGTGTTCATACACCACAAATCCCTTAAGAGACTATAACGGTTTTACCCTTTGATTTAAAATTAGTTTGATCCAAGGGCCTCATATGCTTTAAATAGATCTAATACCTATTTAAGGACTCAAAAATATTTGGCAATTATTCACAATAAAATGATTTGAAAGGTGTTCATACAACACAAATCGCCTAAGAGACTATGACGGTTTACCCTTTTATATGAAATAAGTTTGATCCAAGGGCTTCATATGACTGAAATATATCTAATACCTATTTAAGGAGACAAAAATATTTGGTAATTAAGCACAAAAAATGATTTGAAAGATTTTCATACATCACAAATCCCCTAAGAGACTATGACGGTTTTACCCTTTGATTTGAATTAAGTTTGATCCAAGGGCTTCATATGCTTTTAATAGATCTAATACCTATTCAAGGAATGAAAAATATTTGGTTATTAATTCAAAACAAAATGATTTAAAGGTGTTCAGACACCACAAATCGCCCAAGTCACTATGATGATTTTACCCTTTGATATGAAATAAGTTTGATCCAAGGGCTTCATATGATTGAAATATATCTAATACCTATTCAAGGAATCAAAAATATTAGGTAATCAAGCACAAAAAATGATTTGAAAGGTATTCATACACCACAAATCCCCTAAGAGACTATGACAGTTTTACCCTTTGATTGGAAATTAGTTTGATCCAAGGGCCTCATATGCTCTAAATAGATCTAATACCAATTTAAGGACTCAAAAACATTTGGCAATTATTCACAACAAAATGATTTGAAAGGTGTTCATACAACACAAATCGCCTCAGAGACTATGACGGTTTTACCCTTTGATATGAAATAATTTTGATCCAAGGGCTTCATATGATTGAAATATATCTAATACCTATTCAAGGAGTCAAAAATATTTGGTAATTAAGCAAAAAAGTTGATTTGAAAGATGTTCATACACCACAAATCCCCTAAGAGACTATGACAGATTTACCCTTTGATTGGAATTGAGTTTGATCCAAGGGCTTCATATTCTTTAAATATATCTAATTCCTATTCAAGGAGTCAAAAATATTTGGTAATTATTCACAACTAAATAATTTGAAAGGTGTTCATACGCCACAAATCGCCGATGAGACTATGACGGTTTTACCCTTTGATTTGAAATAAGTTTGATCCAAGGGCTTCATATGATTGAAATATATTTAATACCTATTCAAGGAGTTAAAAATATATTGTAATTAAGCACACAAAATGATTTGAAAGGTGTTCATACACCACAAATCCCTTAAGAGACTATAACGGTTTTACCCTTTGATTTAAAATTAGTTTGATCCAAGGGCCTCATATGCTTTAAATAGATCTAATACCTATTTAAGGACTCAAAAATATTTGGCAATTATTCACAATAAAATGATTTGAAAGGTGTTCATACAACACAAATCGCCTAAGAGACTATGACGGTTTACCCTTTTATATGAAATAAGTTTGATCCAAGGGCTTCATATGACTGAAATATATCTAACACCTATTTAAGGAGACAAAAATATTTGGTAATTAAGCACAAAAAATGATTTGAAAGATTTTCATACATCACAAATCCCCTAAGAGACTATGACGGTTTTACCCTTTGATTTGAATTAAGTTTGATCCAAGGGCTTCATATGCTTTTAATAGATCTAATACCTATTCAAGGAATGAAAAATATTTGGTTATTAATTCAAAACAAAATGATTTAAAGGTGTTCAGACACCACAAATCGCCCAAGTCACTATGATGATTTTACCCTTTGATATGAAATAAGTTTGATCCAAGGGCTTCATATGATTGAAATATATCTAATACCTATTCAAGGAATCAAAAATATTGGGTAATCAAGCACAAAAAATGATTTGAAAGGTATTCATACACCACAAATCCCCTAAGAGACTATGACAGTTTTACCCTTTGATTGGAAATTAGTTTGATCCAAGGGCCTCATATGCTCTAAATAGATCTAATACCAATTTAAGGACTCAAAAACATTTGGCAATTATTCACAACAAAATGATTTGAAAGGTGTTCATACAACACAAATCGCCTCAGAGACTATGACAGTTTTACCCTTTGATATGAAATAAGTTTGATCCAAGGGCTTCATATGATTGAAATATATCTAATACCTATTCAAGGAGTCAAAAATATTTGGTAATTAAGCAAAAAAGTTGATTTGAAAGATGTTCATACACCACAAATCACCTAAGAGACTATGACAGATTTACCCTTTGATTGGAATTGAGTTTGATCCAAGGGCTTCATATTCTTTAAATATTTCTAATTCCTATTCAAGGAGTCAAAAATATTTGGTAATTATTCACAACTAAATAATTTGAAAGGTGTTCATACGCCACAAATCGCCGAAGAGACTATGACGGTTTTACCCTTTGATTTGAAATAAGTTTGATCCAAGGGCTTCATGTGATTGAAATATATTTAATACCTATTCAAGGAGTCAAAAATATTTGGTAATTAAGCAATAAAAATGATTTGAAAGGTATCTCCAATGAGACTATGACGGTTTTACCCTTTGATTTGAATTGAGTTTTATCCAAGGGTTTCATATGCTTTCAATATATCTAATACCCATTCAATAAGACAAAAATATTTGGTAATTAAGCACAACAAATGACATGAAAGGTGTTCATACACCACAAATCGCCTAAGAGACTATGACGGTTTTACCCTTTGATATGAAATAAGTTTGATCCAAGGGCTTCATTTGATTGAAATATATCTAATACTTATTGAAGGATATAAAAATATTTCTTAATTAAGCACAAAAAATGATTTGAAAGGTGTTTATACACCACAAATCCCGTAAGAGACTATAACGGTTTTACCCTTTGATTTAAAATTAGTTTGATCCAAGGGAATCATATGCTTTAAATAGATCTAATACCTATTTATGGACTCACAAATATTTGGAAATTATTGACAACAAAATGATTTGAAAGGTGTTCATACAACACAAATCGCCTAAGAGACTATGACGGTTTACCCTTTTATATGAAATAAGTTTGATCCAAGAGCTTCATATGACTGAAATATATCTAATACCTATTCAAGGCGACAAAAATATTTGGTAATTAAGCACAAAAAATGATTTGAAAGATTTTCATACATCACAAATCCCCTAAGAGACGATGACGGTTTTACCCTTTGATTTGAATTAAGTTTGATCCAAGGGCTTCATATGCTTTTAATAGATCTAATACCTATTCAAGGAATGAAAAATATTTGGTTATTAATTCAAAACAAAATGATTTAAAGGTGTTCAGACACCACAAATCGCCCAAGTCACTATGATGATTTTACCCTTTGATATGAAATAAGTTTGATCCAAGGGCTTCATATGATTGAAATATATCTAATACCTATTCAAGGAGTTCAAAAAATTTGGTAATCAAGCACAAATATGATTTGAAAGGTGTTCATACACCACAAATCGCCTAAGAGACTATGGCGGTTTTACCCTTTGATTTGAATTGAATTTTATCCAGGGGCTTCATGTGATTTCAATATATCTAATACCCATTCAAGGAGACAAAAATATTTGGTAATTAGGCACAACAAATAACTTGAAAGGTGTTCATACACCACAAATCAGCTAAGAGACTATGACAGTTTTACCCATTGATATGAAATAAGTTTGATACAAGGGCTTCATATGATTGAAATTTATCCAATACCTAGTCAAGGAGTCCAAAATATTTGGTAATTAAGCACAAAAAATGATGTGAAAGGTGTTCATACACCACAAATCCTCTAAGAGACTATGACAGTTTTACCCTTTGATTTTAAATTAGTTTGATCTAAGGGCCTCATATGATTTAAATAAATCTAATAACTATTTAAGGACTCAAAAATATTTTGCAATTATTCACAACAAAATGATTTGAAAGGTTTCATACAACACAAATCGCCTAAAAGACTATGACGGTTTTACCCTTTGATTTGTATTAAGATTGATCCAAGGGCTTAATATACTTTAAATATATCTAATACCTATTCAAGGAGTCAAAAATATTTGGTAATTATTCACAACAAAAAAATTTGAAAGGTATTCATACGCAACAAATCGCCGAAAAGACTATGACGATTTTACCCTTTGATTTGAAATAAGTTTGATCCAAGGGCTTCATATGATTGAAATATATATTATACCTATTCAAGAAGTCAAAAATATTTGGAAACTAAGCACAAAAAATATATCTAATACACCACAAATTTGAAAGGTGTTCATACACCACAAATCGCCTAAGACACTATGATGATTTTACCCTTTGATTTGAAATAAGTTTGAGCCACGGGCTTCATATGATTGAAATATATCTAATACCTATTCAAGGAGTAAAAAATATTTGTTAATTAAGCACAACAAATGACTTCTAATGTATTCATACACCACAAATCCCCTATGAGACTATGACGGTTTTACCCTTTGATTTGTATTGAGATTGATCCAAGGGCTTCATATACTTTAAATATATCTAATACCTATTCAAGGAGTAAAAACTATATGGTAATTATTCACAACAAAATAATTTGAATGTGTTCATACGCCACAAATCGCCGAAGAGACTATGACAGTTTTTCCCTTTGTTTTGAAATAAGTTTGATCCAAGGGCTTCACATGATTGAAATATATCTAATACCTTTTCAAGGAGTCAAAAATATTTGGTAATTAAGCAGAAAAAATGATTTGAATGGTGTTATTACACCACAAATCGCCTAAGAGACTATGACTGTTTTACCCTTTGATTTCAATTGAGTTTGATCCCAGGGCTTCATATGATTTCAATATATCTGATACCCATTCAAGGAGAAAAAAATATTTGGTAAATATTCATAACAAAATAATATGAAAGGTGTTCATACACAAAAAATCGCCTAAGACACTATGATGATTTTACCCTTGGATTTGAAATAAGTTTGATCCACGGGCTTCATATGATTGAAATATATCTAATACCTATTCAAGGAGTCAAAAATATTTGTTAATTAAGCAAAAAAATCATTTGAAAGGTGTTCATAAAACACAAATCCCGTAAGAGACTATGACGGTTTTACCCTTTGATTTGAATTGAGTTTGATCCAAGGGATTCATATGCTTTTAATAGATTAATACCTATTCAAGGACTCAAAAATATTTGGTAATTATTCACAACAAGTTGATTTGAAAGGTGTTCATACACCACAAATCACCTAAGAGACTATGATGGATTTACCCTTTGATTGGAATTGAGGTTGATCCAAGGGCTTCGTATTCTTTAAATATATCTAATACCTTTTCCAGGAGTCAAAATTATTTGGTAATTATTCACAACAAAATAATTTTAATGGTGTTCATACACCACAAATCGCCTAAGATACTATGATGATTTTACCCTTTGATTTGAAATAAGTTTGAGCCACGGGCTTCATATGATTGAAATATATCTAATACCTACTCAAGGAGTAAAAAATATTCGGTAATTAAGCACAACAAATGACTTCTAATGTATTCATACACCACAAATCCCCTATGAGACTATGACAGTTTTTCCCTTTGATTTGTATTGAGATTTATCCAAGGGTTCATATACTTTAAATATATCTAATAACTATTCAAGGAGTAAAAACTATTTGGTAATTACTCACAACAAAATAATTTGAATGTGTTCATACGCCACAAATCGCCGAAGAGACTATGACGGTTTTTCCCTTTGTTTTGAAATAAGTTTGATCCAAGGGCTTCATATGATTGAAAAATATCTAATACCTTTTCAAGGAGTCAAAAATATCTGGTAATTAAGCAGAAAAAATGATTTGAATGGTGTTATTAAACCACAAATCGCCTAAGAGACTATGACGGTTTTATCCTTTGATTTGAATTGAGTTTTATCCAAGGGCTTCATATCATTTCAATATATCTAATACTCATTCAAGGAGACAAAAATATTTGGTAATTAAGCACAACAAATGCCTTGAAAGGTGCTCATACACCACAAATCGCCTAAGAGACTATGTCGGTTTTACCCTTTGATATGAAATAAGTTGGATCCAATGGCTTCATAGGATTGAAATTTATCTAATACCTATTCAAGCAGTCAAAAATATTTGCTAATTAAGCACAAAAAATGATTTGATAGGTGTTCATACACCACAATTCCCCTAAGAGACTATGACGATTTTACCCTTTGATTTAAAATTAGTTTGATCCAAGGGCCTCATATACTTTAAATAAATCTAATACAAATTTAAGGACTCAAAAATATTTGGCGATTATTCACAACAAAATTATTTGAAAGGTGTTCATACAACACAAATCGCCTAAGAGACTATGACGGTTTTACCCTATGATATGAAATAAGTTTGATCCAAGGGGTTCATATGATTGAAATATATCTAATACATATTCAAGGAGTCAATAGTATTTGGTAATTAAGCACCAAAAATGATTTGAAAGATGTTCATACATCACAAATTCCCTAAGAGACCACGACGGTTTTACCCTTTGATTTGAATTGAGTTTGAGCCAAGGGCTTCATATTCTTTTAATAGATCTAATACCTATTCAAGGACTTAAAAATATTTGGTAATTATTCACAACAAAATGATTTGAAAGGTGTTCATACAACACAAATCGCCTCAGAGATTATGACGGTTTTACCCTTTGATATGAAATAAGTTTGATCCAAGGGCTTCATATGATTGAAATATATCTAATACCTATTCAAGGAATCAAAAATATTTGGTAATTAAGCACAAAAAATGATTTGAAATATGTTCATACATCACAAATCCCGTAAGAGACTATGACGGTTTTACCCTTTGATTTTATTTGAGTATGATCCAAGGGATTCAAATGATTTTAATAGATTAATACCTATTCAAGGACTCAAAAATATTTGGTAATTATTCACAACAAAATGATTTGAAAGTTGTTCATACATTACAAATAACCTAAGAGACTATGATGGATTTACCCTTTGATTGGAATTGAGGTTGATCCAAGGGCTTCATATACTTTAAATATATCTAATAACTATTCAAGAAGTAAAAACTATTTGGTAATTATTCACAACAAAATAATTTGAATGTGTTCATACGCCACAAATCGCCGAAGAGACTATGACGGTTTTTTCCTTTGTTTTGAAATAAGTTTGATCCAAGGGCTTAATATGATTGAAATATATCTAATACCTTTTCAAGGAGTCAAAAATATTTGGTAATTAAGCAAAAAAAATGTTATGAATGGTGTTATTACACCAGAAATCGCCTAAGAGACCTATGACGGTTTTCCCTTTGATTTGAATTGACTTTGATCCAAGGGCTTCATATGATTTCAATATATCTAATACCCATTCAAGGAGAAAAAAATGTTTGGTAAATATTCATAACAAAATAATTTGAAAGGTGTTCATACACCACAAATCGCCTAAGACACTATGATGATTTTACCCTTGGATTTGAAATAAGTTTGATCCACGGGCTTCATATGATTGAAATATATCTAATAAATATTCAAGGAGTCAAAAATATTTGTTAATTAAGCACAAAAATCATTTGAAAGGTGTTCATACACCACA
>CANSGD010001195.1:0-124016 GCA_947645195.1 Patellifolia procumbens
TTTCTCCGGTCAAAGTGAAGGTCTAGATGTTGTGAACATGTTGTCAAATTTGAAGAAGAGCCAACGGTTAGATTCCGGTAATCTCTATTTTTGTGAGGGTGTACAGTGGAAAAACGAGAATACTTTCCTCTCCTTTTTCTTTCTTGAGGAGGGACGTGTGGGAAGGTAAATGGGAAGAGAAAGAGTGTTGAATTTCTGATTAAGTTTACAGCCAAAAGAGGGGTTTAATAGGGGTTGATTAAGGTGAGTAATGGCGGTAATTAAGTAGCAATTAAGGGGGTGTTAATGGAGGCAACGAAGAGGCACAAACTCTTAGCATCCTATGGTTACAAACAATGTATGGACAATTGAAATGGAGTTTCTAGAAGCCTCTAGATGGTTAACCTTTTCGGCCCAATTGGAATGAAGGTGGTGGACTAAAGTTTGTTACATGGTTGGTACACAAATGGGACGATTAAGCTAAATTAACACATTAGCCTAACTAAGATTAACTCAAATATTATACTCAATAATAATTATAATAAAATGTAGGATCACATTTTCATATATCAAAATAAGCTCAACTTAAAATAAATAACATTAAGTTATAACTTAATTTACAAATCAAATCGTCGAGCAACGTTATAGATAGTCGTACCGTATAAAATTTAAGTTTAAAGAAATATGATATAACTAAACAAATTAATAAAAACTTAAAATTAATTCAAAGAACACAAGTTAAATTAAGAAGCAAGGGTCTAAATGAAAATTAATACTCTTATAGATAATTTAGCCTAATAGGTAAAGCTATGCAAATTTATAAAATATAAATACTATAAACATCGTCAAATAATTAATCGTCCATCGACTATACATATTTTGAAATCAAGCTATGTATGCAAAATAAATTGTCCACCGAAATATTTTCCAGTTTCAAATATGATCATTTATTTAATAAAATATAATTTTTTTAAACGAAATTATATTTAGATTTATAAATAACAATGTAAGCCATATAAATTAACACGCGAAATTTCTAGTGAAATTAGGGGGTGTTACACAAACAATAAAGTTTTCAACTTCATTTATAAAACATATTAAACAAATAAAAATTACAACTTTAACATTAAAACCATAATTAAATATTAAATAGAGGATAAATGTTATGAAATAATCAAAAAAACCACGAAAAACCGGAAAAGGAAGTGAAACACGCGCACAAGGGTGGCACGTGGCTGCGGTGGCGGCGCGTGGCGGTCACGCGCTGCATGGCTGCTGTGCTGCTGGCGCACGGAAGGCGAGAGGAAGGAGTGGTGGTGTAGTGGCGGCTGCCGCTGTAGGGACGAAGGAGATGGAGAGGACGAGTGGTGTGGTGGCTCGCCGGAACACAACGAAGGCGAGGTGGTGGTGGCTGGCCGGTGGCACGCAAAACGAGGGAAGCAGGAGAGGGAGTGGGCGCCGGTTTTGAGGAGAGAAAAGAGATAAAATAAAAGTGTGCAAACTTGGGATTTGGGGGGTATTTATAGGTTTGCCTAAAACCTTGGGTGAATAGGTTTAGGCTTTAGGTTTGGGCTCAAGTTGAACATCAAACTTTTATTAAAAACTTTGGGCTCCTCAACCCAATATTCAAAATCGTTTTAAACACAACCCAAAATATTTAATAATATTTTCAATACTTAATCCAACCCACTAAATAATAATGATTATTTAAAACGTTTAAACAATCATTTGACTTTCAAAACAGTCAACACTTAAATAATTAAATGAAATAAATATGAAAATGATTGTAGATATACTTTAAATATATTTATAAAATTCATAAAATTACGGGGGATCACACATGTCATTGAGCACTAGATATGACTTAATGACAAGTGCATATATCTTCACTTAAATAATATCAGAAGAAACAAATGATTTGTGAAGATAATTAAAATCAAAATAAAAGGAAGAAAAATAAGGACAATGAACAACTTCCCTTTCGTGGCGTAGGCTGTGAGGGCCTCAAGGAGAGAATAGGAGCAACCGTAACTGTGAGAAAATATGGGCAATGGCGAATAGGGAGAGAAGCGATGAGATCAAGTCTATGTGAAGATGGAATATAGGGATAGGGAATAATAGGCTCAAACTTGACGGTTTTACATACAATGTCACCATCCTCAATAATGGGCTCGTCAACACAAGGGCGCTCAACCAAGAGTTCCTCCTCTATCAAAACATTCATTACATCCACATTCCCCTCAGTCTGATCATTATTTTCAATATCGGGAGTCAAATTATTATCATTCACCTCTAATATGGTATTCTCAACACAATCATCATCACAATCATTATCATCATAAATTGCCTGTTGACTATCAAGTTGCACAGCAAGTGATTAAACAGAATTTGAAATACGTTCGAGGTCACACATCAAGTCTTTATTAAATTTTTCAGTTTGTTTACCATAAGACTGAAGCATCTGCATAAGTAGACCTATACTCAATGATGATTCAGATGATTCAGATTGAGAATAATTACGGACTCCATGTGGGTCAGAAGGGGTATAATCAGTTGCATAAGACTCATTAGAGAAATGATTAGATTCATGGGAATTCATGCACACATTATTTGAATATTGAAAATAAGAAGATCCATCATACACATAACTATTGTAATACCCAATATCAAAATTATATTGGCCTTGCAAATTAGAATACCCATTATTGTAGTCTTGCCCCTGATAATTGGAATATCCATTATTACAGTCATATTACCCTTGAAAATTGGAATATCCATTATAATTGTTATATTGCCCCTGATAATTAGGATAACCTTCCCCATACGAATTATAACCAGCCCACTCCATCTAAACTCATGAGTAAGGAAGGAAGAAAGAATTTACAAAAATAAAAAATAAAAAATAAAATAAAAAAATATTTACACAAGAAAAGTAGTGTGAATAATCGAACAAAAACTGAGAAAACTAGTCGTTTCCCCGGCAATGGCACCAAAATTTGACAGGCTAAAGTCGTATCACCTAATCAAAAATAAATCATAAAGTCCTCTAACAATAATAGTCAGGGAAGTAGGGTCGAATCCACAGGAAGACATAGTTTCTAAGTTAATATTCAGCCAAACAACTACTTCAGACAAGATCAGGGAAAAATTAGCTTAACTACTAATTAAACTAAAGCAAGTTGTATAAATAATGAGATTAAACTATGGATTAAAGGTCTAGAGCATTAGTTCGGTCCACCATGCTTATATCAGTCAAAAGGGTCGAATAACTAATGATATCTAGGTCTAGGGTCGAACATTCGGAGCCAATGTTAAGCCTATGATCGGGTCATAAAGTTCTCAATTCAACATATGTAGTACGGTCGCTCACATAATCAGAATCAATAGTGTGTTCTAAGCCTCTAAAAGTAAGCCTGCGATCTGGTCATACTCGAGTTGCCAAACATAGTGCATGAAATTGTACACTAACATAAACTACGAAATAAAGAACGAATTACACCACAATTGAACTAATCAAAACCTAGAACTAATAGCAATTTAATTATCGATCATGGTATAAACATGGTTTTCCTCCCTAAAACCCTAGAAATTAAACTACTCAGATATGATTGAATTAACAATAACCAAACTAATATAAAACCCTAATTTTTGCATCATGAATGAATTAGATAATCAAACTAAACAATTAAGAATTAAAGAAAGGAATTAAGAGTGAAGAATAACACCAATTGATGGAAAGCAGTAACTTTTATTGAAAATAATCCAAGGTTCGATCACCTTTGAATCTACTCTAAAGTGTTTAATTAAGAGAGCTCTAAAACTAAACTAAGAACAATGGAAAATAAAGTGTGTCTACAATTTAAAAAGCTAACCTATTTATATAATCCAAAAACTAATTAAGAATAATCGTACAAAAAGATAGAATCATGACACAAAGCTGCCTGCCCGATTGGGCTAAACAGCCTGACCAAATCGGGCGGAAATCCTACGATTTTGCGTCAACTTGCAAAGGCCATATCTCCCAAACCAGAAGTCCCAATTAGGGCGTGTGACCTATCATTGGAAATCCCTTGAACTCTAAAATCTAACCTAATTGAATTTTCTTAATTATCAATTTTCTAATAAGAGTTCTGATGAAAATAGTGAATGTGTGTCAGTTTTGGCACTTCTTTTACTAACTCTTTGCTTCATTCCAACTCAAAATTGTCCCAAACAGATGCATAGTGATCCTTTTGCAAGCTACCTTCATCCTTAAGGATAAATAGGCTTGATTTTATATAATCATAATCAATTAGCATCAAAATAACCTGAAAATCATCATACAAACGGGGAACTTCCGTCAAGGCTCGGTTGGATTGAGCCATCTCACGTAATATACGCACGCGTCGATTCATCGTTCTAGCACCGCAGTAAAAACAAAGATAAACCAATGTTGATTCATCCTTACTAATTAATAATTAACAATTAAAAGACAACTCAAATAGTTCACAATTATTATGTCTAAAACTCCATCAAATCAAACAATAGAATGAAAAGAGAAGCATATACATTAACACATAAAATAAAAATTCCTTGCCTCCCAATATCTCATCCTCGCAGCGGCTTTTCAGTTTTTAACAAATTTATTAACCTACTCTTATTTAAGGTCATTTTAGGAGTCTTAATAACCTAAAGCTCTGGTACCAACTGTAACACCCCTGAAATTCCGCTACTTTAAAACATAGTATAATAAATAATTTAATGAAATTCCAAAGGTGATACGCCGCGATAATTAATAATAATCACCGCAACGCTAAAGGTTCTAATTGAAATAAATAGTCAATAAGGTTTTAATAATTAAACTAACTATAATCTAAATAATTATTACAGACTGAAATAAAATACTAAAGTGAAATGAATAACAACAGAAGTCTTATTAACCCTACTAAAGCATAAATAAATCCATCGCACTCTTTAACCCAACCTTGAGCTAACCTCCTTCAAATCCCTGCACATTGAACAATATAGTATCAGCCAAAAGGCTGAGCAAGATTTCATACTGTAATAAAATAAAACTATCCAATGTGCAGGTAAGATATATAGGAATATCTTACAAATTCATTTCAAACTTATACAAATAAAATATGTAAAATAAAATAACTTTCCAACAATCTCAACTTTCAACTTTTTTTTCTTCTAAAACAATCCTGTAAATACATTTATAATGTAACTGTTTTGAAACATGTGTGTAAGAAGTATTAAAGTCCAATGAGCTAGCTAGGCTCACGAGAAAGGTAGACACCAAAGCCCCTAGTATGCATACCCCTAACTTGATAACGAACCAAGAAGGAAGACAAATGGCAAGTGTATTGATCAACATACACCCAACTACTAAATAATGGTTGAGACAAAACTCAACCTACTTCCAAACCCGAGGAATACCGCTTACCAGCAACCCCACAAAACCATTCTTATAAAACATGATAAAACATAATTAAGTAAACATAGAAACATTCTAGTTTACTCAAAACCTGTAGCAATGAGGAACATCCTCCTTTTAAATCTCAACTTTGCATATGAGGAACTTCCTACCTATTAAATCTCATAATTTTCTTTCACAATAAATATCGTCAAAACGATTTAAATCTCATTATATAAACAATGTAAAACCTTTTAAATCTCAATATATAAATAACGTAAAACTATTTTTTTCAAATCTCAATATATAACCTCACAAAACCTTTTTAAATCTCGATACTTTAAACCAATATCATTCATTTTCCAAAATCATTTGTACAAGTCTTAGTAAGAAATCTTACCTTTTAAGCAACCACAATCAACCAAACTCTATCTCAAGTCAATAAGGTTCTTCTATGAACCCACAATCTACAATATAATAAAGTATAGTATAAGTCACTCGACTATACTTCACATAATTCACATATAAGACACGTAACCTAGTTAATGAGTTTTGACTAATTTTGAAAACTACTCAACGTCAATAGAATATAAAAGTCAACAAAAGTCAAACTGGTCAAGTTTGGTCAACGAAAGTCAAACTGGTCAAGTTTGGTCAACAAAAGTCAAACTGGTCAAGTTTGGTCAACAAAAGTCAAACTGGTCAAATTTGGTCAACAAAAGTCAAAATGATCAAGTTTCGTCAACAAAAGTCAAACTGATCAAGTTTCGTCAACAAAAGTCAAACTGATTTTGACTCTATTATCATCCATATTATTTTCCCACCAACTAACTCCTTCTCCTTAACCCTATACTAACAACAATGCCATACAATAAACTCATCAAATATTCAACCATTCGACTATAATTCAACTTAGGATTTAAAACTAACAACTAACAACTAACAACTAATCTAATATACTCAAGAATTTCAAAATAACATTTAAACTCATAATAACTATAATAATCTAAACTGAAATTCAACTAATAACTCAAAATAAGAAACTAACCATCAATCTAATATAACAAGAATCCATAGTAATTTCAAAAGTAATAATTTTGTAAACTAAACTCATAGATATGCTAATTAACTCGAATTATGCATAAAACATAAGCCAATTAAACAAATTGAACATAGTATAAATTTTCCCCAAATCGATTTTGTAAAGAACCCTAATTTAATACCCCAATTCAAAAATCAACACATAAACTGAAATTAAAACATTGAAAAGAATCTTACTTGATAACGTGAAGTAATTGGAATGTAGAAGAGTATAAAAAGACCCAAAATTTAATCTCTTTGACTCTAATTTAGATCCAAAACGTTGGCCCAAAAGCATGAGCTCCCTTTGAAATTACCAATAAAAGAAGAACGAGATGGTGACAACGGATGTAATTTATGATGGGTGGTGAAGGATAAGAATTGTTTAAGGATTTTACTGGTATAAGCATTAGGGAGTTGATTGGAAAAAGATGGAGAAGCCAAGCAGGACTTTAAGATGGTGGAGCAGCGAGTAGCGTCAAGGTAAGTTTGTTTTTATTTTGGTTTTGATTTCCTTTTTTTTTTTTGCTTCCTCTCCTTCTTTATTTATAGTTTAGTTTAACCAAACCTAATAGGTATGGGTATCTAACCTAATCCAACTAGGAGTAGGTTTTGGGTTATTTCTAAGATAAAGTCAAAGTATGGTAGAAAAATAATTTAATAAAAGACTAATTTAAATTATTTTCATAAAATAATTTAAAATAAAAATTACTAACAATTTATAAAAATACGGGGTATTACAATCTACCCCCCTTAAAATAAGTTTCGTCCCAAAACTTAAAATATAAATCACATAATCTAACATTCAAACTTAGACTCTTATTTTTCAAAATAGCTCATTAACTCTTTAGGTTACACTCCTTAGGATTGTGATTTAACCACAACACCTTCACGATCTTCGTCTCACCTTTGCGAGTTTTCCGAACCTTTTGATCTAGAATCTGAATTGGAAACTCCTCATAAGTCATATTATCGTCTAGTTGTAGAGATTCGGGCTGTAGCACATGTGAAGGGTCACTAATGTATCGACGTAACTGAGACACATGGAATACGTCATGCGCACGATCAACGCCCGGTGGCAACGCCAATCTATAAGCAACCTCTCTTATCCTCTCCAAAATCTCATAAGGGCCAATGAACTTAGGGCTTAACTTGCCCTTCTTACCAAATCGCATCACACCCCTCATAGGAGAAACTCTAAGCAATACCTTTTCTCCTACCTCAAACGCCTCATGACGACGATGCTTATCACCATAGCTCTTTTGTCTATCTTATGCCTCCTTCATTTTCTGCTTGATGAGCTTTACTTGCTCAACGATCTCTTGAATCATCTCTGGCCCAATCACACGGATTTACCAATATCACTCCAACATAAAAGGAGTACGACATCGACGACCTTACAAAGCTTCATACGGAGCCATCTGAATGGTTGAATGGTAACTATTATTGTACGAGAACTCTATCAGATCAAGCTTATCCTCCCAAGAACCTTGAAATTCTAAGGCACAAGCTCTCAACATATCCTCCAAGGTTTGAATAGTGCGCTCTGTTTGACCATCTTTAGCGGGGTGAAAAGTTGTACTCATCTTCAACTTAGTCCCTAGAGCTTCCTGAAGCTTCTGCCAAAAGTTAGACAAAAATCTACGATCCCTATCTGAAACAATATCACTCGGAACACCATGAAGTCTAATCACGTGCTCTCTATAAGCAGCGGCCAATCGCTCATGCTTCCAAGTATCTTTCATGGGAACAAAATGAGTAGACTTGGTAAGACGATCCACAATCACCCAAATCATATTATTCCCCTTTGGTGTCCTCGGAAGTCCACAAACAAAGTCCATAGAGATCGAATCCCATTTCCACTGTGGAACCTCTAAATGCTGAATCATTCCCTGAGGCCTCTTATGCTCACTCTTCACCTTCTGACAAGTCAAACAGCTCAAGACATACTTAGCGGCATCTATCTTCATATGAGGCCACCAAAAAGTCCGCTTAAGATCCTTGTACATTTTATCCCCTCCAGAGTGTACAGAGTACTGTGCTGTATGAGCTTCCTCTAAAATCTTATCCTTAAACTCAGGAACATTAGGAACACACCATCTCCCTTTTAACCTCACACTATTATCCTCGGCCAGTGTGAAATTGACAGGCTCATTAGCTTGTTTGTCCTTCAGAAACTGATCATTTACTTGTGCTTCCTTTATCTCGTCAAATAATGTGGACTGAATGGTAAGAGCATTAAGCTGAGCTCCTATTAGCACTATCTTCAGATCGAGACTCTAAAACTCCTCTCTAAGACGATTTCTAGAACGCAAGGTCTGTAAATAATGAGAAGTTTTCCTACTAAGTGCATCTGCAACAACATTAGCCTTACCCTCATTGTAACGAATCTCCAAATCTTTTATCAGTTCCAACCACCTTTTCTGCCTCATGTTCAGCTCTCTTTGAGTGAAGATGTATTTCAGACTCTTGTGGTCCGAAAATATCTTAAATGACGTGCCAAGGAGATAATGACGCCAAATCTTAAGTGCAAAAACAACAGCGGCCAACTCTAGATCATGCGTCGAATAATTCACCTCATGGTTCTTCAATTGCCTCGAAGCGTAGGCAACAACCTTTCTGTTCTGCATAAGCACACAACCTAGACCATTCCTCGAAGCATCTGTAAAAACTTCGTACTATAGATTTTCATCAGGCAGTGCCAACACAGGGGTTATAGTGAGACACTCCTTCAGAATCTGGAATGCCTTCTCACAATCATCATTCCAATGATACTTAGTATCCTTCCTCATCAATGTAGTTAAAGGCCGAGCTATCTTTGAGAAGTCGTTCACGAACCTTCTATAATAACCCGCCAAACCAAGAAAACTGCGAATCTCAGTCACACTCTTTGGAGAAGGCCACTCCGATACAGCTTGTATCTTTGAAGGATCAACTGAAACGCCTTCTTTAGAAATAATATGGCCAAGAAATGCAACTTTCTCCAACCAGAATTCGCACTTGGAGAACTTAGCATACAACTTATTCTCCCTAAGAACTTGCAAAATAGTGTGAAGATGCTCACTAGCATTCTTAGAATATATAAGAATATCATCAATGAACACAACTACGAACTTATCAAGATACGACCTGAAAATCCGATTCATCAAGTCCATGAACACCGCTGGAGCATTAGTCAACCCAAAGGGCATAACAATAAACTCGTCGTGCCCATAGCGAGTTCGGAAAGCCATTTTAGAAATATCATTCTCTGCAATACGAAGCTGATGGTAGCCAGATCTCAAATCAATCTTAGAGAAAACTCCAGCTCCCGTCAACTGATCGAACCAGTCATCTATTCTCGACAAGGGGTACTTATTCTTCATTGTGACATTGTTGAGCTCCCTGTAATCTATACAAAGTCGAAGACTCCCATCCTTCTTCACAAATAGCACAGGAGCACCCCATGGAGACACACTAGGACGAATATAGCCCTTATCAAGCAATTCCTCTAACTGAGCCTTAAGCTATTTATCTCAGCCGGAGCCATTCTATAGGGCGGTATAGAAATAGGTCCAGTTCCAGGCTTCAAGTCAACACTGAACTCAACATCACGCCTAGGAGGCATGCCAGGAATATCATCAGGAAAGACATCTAAGAACTTATTGGCAATTCGAACATCCTCAACTCGTGGCTCCTCTTTACTATTATCATGAACATGGCACAGGTATATAGGACATCCCTTCCTCATGTAGGATTTCAGAGTTAGGGCAGAAATAATTTTCAAAGAAGATCCTCTACAAAACTCATGGACTCCACTAGGATCAACTATAGACACCTTTTGTTTCTTACAGTCTATCTTGGCTTTATGCTTTCTAAGCCAATCCATCCCTAAAATTACATCAAAATCATGTAAAGGAAAAGCTATCAAATCAGCTACTAGGGTGGTACTACCACACATAATTGGGACATCTACATACAAACTATTACAAGGTATGCCCACATCAGAAGGCGTAGAGATGTCTGTCTCACAAGCTTTAGAGTTCTCTAGGCCTAACTTTATCACAAGAGATTCAGATACGAAAGAATGAGAAGCACCTAAATCAAATAACACATAAGTAGGCATCAAATGGATAGAAAAAGTACTAGTCACTATGTTTCCCTTAGTGTTTGCCTCAGTCTGCTTCATCACATGAACATGGCCAATGTTTCTCTTTGCATCGCCTCTGTGTGCCTGAGCAGCGTTAGCAATACCTCCATTATGATTAGGTGGCGCATTCCCTGAAGTAGAATGTGTAGGACAGGCATTGTTTGTATTCTGAGGTCTCCTATCTGGATGTGGCCCATTTCTCGAACTCATCTCAGGTCTGAAGTTCCTATACTTTGGGTTTGTGAAGCATTCATAAGCACGATGCCCCTTCTTCCCACAATGGTTACACTCCACCAAGTTACCATCACAATCTTTTCCAGGGTAATTTGAACTACAACGTTTGCAATAGTAAACCCGATCAGTCCTCTGGTTATGTCTTGAGAGCTGACTATGGCAATGAGTGGAACTCTGATTCTCCTTAGAATACTGCTCACTAGAATCACAATTCCCAAAGTTCTTGTTTCTATTAAAACCACATCTACCCTTGTTGTCACTCTTATCTGTCACCTGAGTCGCCCCAACTGAGGTGGCTTTCAGCTTCTTTGTTGACTGTTTCTTCTCCTGAATTCTCTCAGCATTACAAGCACGGGAGTACACCTCCTTCACTGTAGCGTAATCCCCAGCTCCCATCTTATAATGAAGTTTAGGGTTCAATTTCTCTTCAAATTTCTCTGCCCTCTCCTGCTCATCAGGAACTAGCCCCTTAGCAAAGCGAGCCAACTCCTGAAACTTCACATAAAACTCATAGATGCTCATATCTCCTTGCTGGAGATCATTGAACTCTTCCCTTTTTCTCTTCCTCATCTGCGCTGGGAAGAACTCCTCACGAATCGCCTTTTTAAACTCGATCCAACCAAATTTCCTCTCCTCCATAACTCTTCTCCCTCCTCATCTACAATCACCTTACTAGTCAGATCAAACTTATTGTGAGTCCACCAAATATCAGCATCCTCAACCAGGTAGTATGCAGCAGAATCAACTCTCATCTGGTCAAGGACTTAGAGAGTAGTAAAGATTTTGTTAAACTCTCGAATCCAGCTCTCCATCTTGGTAGGATCACCCTTACCATCAAACGTAGACGGTTTCTTCTGGTCAATCGCTTTCGAAATTACAGCATGAGAACTAGCATTACTAGAGATAGGAGCAATGGGAGTAGCAAGATCAGCAGCCTGGGTCGCGGCAAGCTTCTCCATAGCTTCAGTCGAGGCTTGGTTGGATTGAGTCATCTCGCGTATTATACGACTCAAACCCGAGGTTATACTACGCACGCGTCGATTCATCGTTCTAGCATCGCAATAAAAACAAAGATAAACCAATGTTGATTCATCCTTACTAATTAATAATTAACAATTAAAAGACAACTCAAATAGTTCACAATTATTATGTCTAAAACTCTATCAAATCAAACAATAGAAGGAAAAGAGAAGCATAAACATTAACACATAAAATAAAAATTCCTTGCCTCCCAATATCTCATCCTCGCAGCGGCTTTTCAGTTTTTAACAAATTTATTAACCTACTCTTATTTAAGGTCATTTTAGGAGTCTTAATAACCTAAAGCTCTGGTACCAACTATAACACCCCTGAAATTCCGCTACTTTAAAACATAGTATAATAAATAATTTAAGGAAATTCCAAAGGTGCTACGCCGCGATAATTAATAATAATCACCGCAAGGCTAAAGGTTCTAATGGAAATAAATAGTCAATAAGGTTTTAATAATTAAACTAACTATAATCTAAATAATTATTACAGACTGAAATAAAATATTAAAGTCAAATAAATAACAGCGAAAGTCTTATTAACCCTACTAAAGCATAAATAACTCCATCGCACTCTTTAACCCAACCTTGAGCTAACCTCCTTCAAATCCCTGCACATTGAACACTATAGTAGTGATAGGCTAAATTCCTATCACCTAATCAAAGATAAACCTAAGTGCTCTAACAATGGTAGTCAAAGGAAGTAGGGTCGAATCCATAGAGAGACAGAGTTCTAAGTTAATATTTAGCCAAAAAGCTACTTCAAACAAGATCAGGTAAGAAATCAGGTGAACTAATAATTAACTACTATAAAGCAATACAAGGAGGGATTTTACTCTATGAAATAAAGGTCTAGGGAATTAGTTCGGTCCACCATGCTTATACCAATCAAAGGATCAAACAACTATCAGAACCTAGGCCAAGAATCGATAGATTAGAACAATGTCAAGCTATGGTTAAGTCTCAACTCCCATAATTCAACATATGCAGCACGTTCACAAACATAATCAGAAGTACTAATGAGTACTAGGCCTCTAAAAGTAAGACGGATTTGTGCAAACAATTATTAACCTCAAGTAATCAAAGAAATTGCGCAATAACGTTAAGTGAGAATTCGAACGCCCTCCATGGAGGGGTTCAGTGAGAATTCGAACGCCCTCCATGGAGGGGTTCAGTGAGAAATCGAACGCCTTCCGTGGAGGGGTTCAGTGAGAATTTGGACGCCCTTTATAGAGGGGTCAAATGAGAATTCGAACGCCCTCTATGGAGGGGTTAAGTGAGAATTCGAACGCCCTCCATGGAGGGGTTCAGTGAGAATTCGAACGCCCTCCATAGAGGGGTTCAATGAGAATTCGAACGCCCTCCATGGAGGGGTTCAGTGAGAATTCGAACGACCTCCATAGAGGGGTTAAGTGAGAATTCGAACGCCCTCCATGGAGGGGTTCAGTGAGATTTCGAACGCCCTCCATGGAGGGGTTCAGTGAGAATTCGAACGCCCTCCATAGAGGGGTTAAGTGAGAAGTCGAACGCCCTCTATGGAGGGGTTCAGTGAGAATTCGAATGCCCTCTATGAAGGGGTTCAGTGAGAATTCGAACGCCCTCCATAGAGGGGTTCAGTGAGAATTCGAACGCCCTCCATGGAGGGGTTCAGTGAGAATTCGAACGCCCTCCATGGAGGGGTTCAGTGAGAATTCGAACGCCCTCCATAGAAGGGTTCAGTGAGAATTCGAACGCCATCCATGGAGGGGTTTAGTGAGAATTCGAACGCCCTCTACAGGAGAGGTTCTAAAAAACTTGCACATCTACCATTAAGTGGCTTTAAAAAATTCGAGCGCCCTCATTAGGGAGGTCCATTGTAAATTTCGAACGCCCTAATTAGAGGTTTAATATAAAACTCGAACGCCTTCTATAGGGGGTTCGACATAAAATTTTAGACACCCACCATTGGGTGGTTTAGAATAAAAACTCGAACGCCCTCTATAAGGGGTTCGATATAAAATTTTAGACACCCACCATTGGGTGGTTTATAATAAAAACTCGAACGCCCTCCTAGGAGGGGTTCCATGCAAAATAAAGCTCGAACGCCCTCTGTATAGGGGGTTCGAATAAAATTTAGACACATGTTCTGGGATGGTTTTAGATATAAATTCGAACGTCCTCCTTGAAAGGGTTCTAGGAAAAGTTCCAACGCCTTCTTCGAAGGGGTTCTAGGAAAAATTCGAACGCCCTTATTAGAGGGGCTCAATACAAAAAATTCTTCGAGGGGGCCTGGTTAGGGCTAATTGAGCTCAATTTGATAATTCGAGGTAGCCTGGTAAGGGCTAATTGAGTCCAATGCTCAATTTGATAATTCGAGGTAGCCTGGTAAGGGCTAATTGAGTCCAATACTCAATTTGATAATTCCAGGTAGCCTCTTTAGGGCTAATTTGAGTCCAACACTCGTTTGCTCGAAGGGGGTGCCTTATGAAGGGCTTAGCATACTTAGAAAATTTTCTAAAGTATGGATTCAAAGAACATCCTAGAATTTACTCGAGGTAGCTCAGTCAAAGGGTTGTTCCTTTTGAAGAGTTCGAGGTAGCCCCGGTGAGGGAAGATTTGTACGGCTGAATTTTTTCGAAGTGGGCCCGGTGAGGGTCAACGCTTTAAAGTCAATGCTTTAATGTCAACTTTTGGGGTGGTCAACCGTATTTTGACCGGTATTTATATGTTTCGACCGTATACATGACTTATCGCAACAAATTTCCTTCTACTCCTTGGCACGAACTCCCATGTTGGGTGACTGTTCATATTAGAGAGGTTACTGTTCAAGGTAGGTGAGATATAAATATTTCACTCCTTTCCTCATTTACTCACTTTGCAACTTCTCTCTTTACTTTCTTTCTCTAATTTTATCTCTTTTAAAGAAGCCTTTTGCTTCCTTTGTGTGTTGCCCAGAGTGCGTCAAGAGTGTGAGGAATCTCCTTCGTGTAATTCGACCAAGGTATGATTTCTCATTCTTGACTTTTTTCCTTTCTTTTAATAAATTCGATAGAAGTTACTGTAATATAAATAGTGAACCATGTTTTCGAACTGAGCCCCTCCTATGCTTTGCCCCTTCCTTATATGCCCTGGGTTGAAACATGGGTAGATGAGGCTCCTGTTGTATCAATAGCTTATTGGGCCCCGAACTCTGATTTTGTACTCGACGTCGTTCCTATTGAGGAAGAGGAGTGTGAGGAAAACTTCAAGGGACCCGAAGAGTTTTTAGATCACCCGAATAAAGTAATGATAGCCTTCCCTCCTTCTAAGAGGAGTTATTTAGATTCTTTCCTTTCCCTTGGTGTAGTACAAATAATGGACGGATGAACGGACTTCGACATCCGATTATAATGAGCCCTGCCCTTCCTCCAACATGAGATTGGGAATAAGTGGCTACTGGTCAACGGGGAAGTGGCGAAAGGATCTACAAGGTGGGCTGTCGTTCTTGTCGACCCTGTACGCCATAAAGTTGCCCTATGTTATGTACCCTCCCCAAGTCACCAACTTGGTAGTAACACCACCCCTGGGGTGTATTAGTGTGTATAAGTCGTATTTCGAGCTGGGTTTGCGTTTTCCCTTGCACCCACTCTTTACAGGCGTATAACATTGCCTTATGTCAACTTATGCCCAATTCTGTTGGGACAATTGTATCCTTTTTATGTATTTGTCGCATGCTTGGAGTGCGACCCTCCTTGCGCCTTTGGCGCAACATGTTCAGAATAAACGAAGTGTCCGAGGTTCTCCATGGGCCTGGTTGGTATTCTTTTCAAGCCAGACACCTCATCATGGTTAAGGATGGTCGAAGAGACGAGAAGTCATATAAGGTTACGACCGAGACGCCAACCAACCATGCTCTTTTTTGAGGGGAGTTCCTCTTCATATTTAGAGGGGACCAACTGTGGGATGTGCCCGTAACTCTGTCTAATAGCCCTCCTAATTTTGGCGTGAATCTTAATGTGCCTGAAATGGACGCCGAGGAGGCTATTGTGGCCATCCATTGCCAAGCCACGTCGTTCCATATTGATGGGAAGCAGAAATACAAGACTGATTATTGGCTGCCCAATGACAAGAACCTGGCCAACGAGCACTTCCTGTCGACTTTCGGCGTGTCCCCAGCTTATGACCAATGTAGGGGTCCATCACTTATCTGTTTTTCTTGTTTATAGTATCAACTTGTTTCTTATTCATTTTTTGCTTTTGTAGTGCTTGCTTATAACAACCTTGACAAGGAGATGAAGAAAAACACTGTGAAGAGTGGCATGGCTTCCATGGCTAGGCTGTCACTGCAAACGGGGGAACTCAAAGTTCCCAAACATCCTGCTGTAAGTTCGATCACCATCTTCTGCTTGGCTTTAGTTTTCTGTGTTTCCTTTAACTTGTCTTTTTTTTTCTTGTTTGTGCAGAATCTAAAACATAAACCGAAGGCAAAATCGGCTACGCCGAAACCTTTGCCTACACCATCTGCTACTCTACCCGACCCTCCTCTATCAGAGGCCGAGGTCCCCGAGAGTGTGGGATCTAGAAGCAAAGCCCGCACCTCCCCTTCACTCGAACCCTTAATACCGGATCTTAGCTTTCATCTGGGTGTGGGTTCCGGTCCATTGGGCGAGGATGATGTCCAGGAGCCCCTGGTCAAGAAGAGACGACGTCGACTGTTAGTCAGGCGTCGTGAGCATCGAGAATGCCAGTTGAAAGGCTCTTCGGGCTCATTACCAACGAGTTCGAGAGGCATTGTTGGTGCCTGGTGACAAGGAGGACATCTCCAAGCTCGGTGCAGCGAAGGAGATCGAAGCACTCAACGAGTGCTGGTTACAAGTGAGTCTCTTCATTTATTTCTTTTGTCCATATCTCAATTCTGTAACTTAACACTTTTCTTGTTACTTTTGTTGTCGCAGATGTCTATCCGAATGGCCTGCCTTACTGAAAAGGAAGATCGTGATTCGGGTAAGCTGGCCGAAGAGCTTGACAAGTGCAAGCATGAGCTGCTGGAGGCTTCTCGAAGGGTCCGTTCTCTCGAGGTTGAGCTCGAGAAGGCCAAGAGTTTGAACACTGACAACTTCGAGGCTTTTAACAACGAGAGGACGAGCCTAATAACCAACAAGGAAGAGCTATCCAACCAGATTAAGGCAGCTGAAAAGAAGCTCGAGGCCTCGCGCAAGGAGGTTGTTGATCTCGAAGGCCAACTGAAGGGCCAAAAGGAGCTGCTCGATTGCACCCTGGCTCAGCGGGATGACTTGCAGCAGAAATATGACAAGTCCGTCAAGGACCTAAAACAAAAGAGGAGCAAGTACATCCGTCGCTGGAAGAGGTCTCAGGATGGCCTCAACTTTGCTGACCAAAAGCTGGTTGAGGGTTTTAAATCTGCTCGAGATGACATCCATCGTTGTTTCGAGAAGACTTTGAAGGACTCAGCTCCTAACTTGGACTTTCAGCAAGTCTTGGCCCAAGTACGAGGAGCATGAGAAGGCAACCATTGACTAATTCATGGCGCAGGAGCAGGGTGAGCAGGAGGCTGGGGACGCTTCGACCTATGTTGTTGAGGTGGTCGAAGAAGCTAAGGAGGATCAAGCCCCTTCCAACCTTTCTCCTGTTAAGGAAGGTGAGGTCGAGGCTGCTGAGGTTGCGGTGGAGGCTGCTGAGGGCGAGACTGAAGCTGGTGAAGCTGACGATGCGAGCTCCTCATTCGAATCCTCGTCTGAAGAGGAGGATGTTGATATATAGGCTTAGGCGCTTAGGCTTCCTCACTATGACATTTGTAACTTAGTACATTTAACTTTTTGTTCCATGTACTCAAAGTTTTGTAATCTAAGATTGGAATGGAATGAAAGGAACTGGTTTTGTTCATCATGTTTCATGTTCTTTTTTGCATTTATCTTCGACCTGCTAGGTCTCTTGCTTTTTCAATGATAAAATTCGAACACCGTTCCTTTTGTATGAAATGATAAAATTCGAACACCCCTAAGGAAGGGTATATTGAAAAATTCGAACATAACATCATTGTTTTACGAAGTGATGAAAGTGAGTTCGAATGACCGGTGAGGTCGTGTTTTATCCATAACTTCTTTGAACCTGTCAGGTGTAAAGAAAATTCGAATACGACACTCATAGTACACAGAACATAAATTGCACATCACAAATTCGAAAGACCGGTGAGGTCGTGTTTTATTCATAATTTTCAATAACTGTTTGGACCGGCAAGGTCTACGAGTTTAAGTATTACAAATATTTCGATGCGTATCATAGTAACTTAATCTTTATCTAGACCGACTAGGTCGAAGTAGTAGGAGGAACATTTAACTTGCTCTTATATTAGCCCTTAAGTTGCTGTGGTTTGCCTTAAACATAGAACTTTCACAAGTTGTCAACATTCCATGGTCGAAACAAAGGATCACCGTCCATGTTCTCGAGTCTATATGTTCCAGGACGAATAACATCGGTTACTCGATATGGTCCTTCCCAATTTGGCTCAACTTGCCAAGGTCTTGCTTTTTTCCTGTGGCTTCTATTTTTTGAAGGACTAGGTCTCCTACTTCGAACTTCCTTTCTTTGACTCCTCGATTGAATAGCCTGGTCATTCTTGCTATTTGAGCAATTGATTTGAGCAGTGCGTTCCCTCTAGTCTTTGGTAAGAGGTCAAGTTTGACGCTTTTTTCTTCCTCGTTTTGCCCGTAATCATAGAAAGTTATCCTCGGTGAGGGGATATCCACTTCTACTGGCAGCACGGCTTCACTTCCATAGACCAAATTAAAAGGCGTGTGACCAGTTGCCTCTTTTACAGTAGTTCGAGCTGACCATAATAATCCTGGAAGGTCTTCGACCCACGACCCCTTTGCTCCATCTAACATTTTCTTGAGCCCTTTGAGGATGACTTTGTTGGTTGCCTCGGCCTGCCCGTTGGTTTGTGGTCGACTGACAGCAGAGAATCTTGTTTGTATGTCGAACCGAGCGCAATAGGCTTTAGTAGGTCCATTGTTGAATTGTCGACCGTTGTCTGATATGAGTGCTCGAGGTATTCCAAAACGAGTGATGATGTTTTTCCAGATGAAGTCTTGTACTTTGTTATCAGTGATGGTGGCTAAGGGTTCCACCTCGACCCATTTGGTGAAGTAGTCGACTGCCACCAATAAGAATTTTCTTCCACCGGATGCGGTCGGGAAAGGCCCGAGGATGTCTATCCCCCACTGGTCGAATGGTAGAACAGCCTGCATTGTCGTAAGAGGAGTGGCTGATTGTCGATGTACATGGGCATACACTTGGCAGTTGTGGCATTTCTTGACCATGTCCTTGGCATCCTTCATCACTGTCGGCCAATAATACCCGGCTCGAAGGGCTTTTCCATCTATTGTTCGAGCTCCCTAGTGACTACTACAAGTGCCTTCGTGTATTTCTCGAAGTATATGTTGGCCTTCTTCGAGTGTCACACATCTTAAAAGAGGATGTGTGAAAGATTTCTTGTATAGCAAATGATCATGCAACAGGAACCAGCTTGAACGGCGTCGGACTCTCTCCACCTCTTTTTCGTCCTCTGCTAACTTTCCCTCTTCGAAGTATAAACGGATGCTTTTCATCCAATTGTTCGAATGGTCTATACTGCAGATGAGGAGTTGACTGTTGATACTTGGCTTATACAATACCTCCCAAGAGATGGTTCGAGGTTCCAGTCCAGACGCCGAGCTAGCCATTCGAGATAAAGCATATGCCTGCTGGTTTTCGGAACGTCGGATGTGTTGTATTGAGAACTTGGTGAATTTTTGTTGTTGTTCCTTTACCTTACCTAAGTACATCCTCATACTATCTTCCTTCGCTTCAAATTCCCCTTTGACATGACCCACGACCAGTTGTGAATCTGTCTTGTCGGTTATTTCATTAGACCCATTCGAGAGGCATAGTTTTAATCCCAACAAAAGGGCTTCGTACTCAGCTTAGTTGTTTGAAGCAGCAAAGTCAAATTTTATTGCATATTCCATTTTATTTTCGAGAGGGTCTATTATCAGTAGACCTGCTCCGCACCCTGCCTTCGACGAAGAGCCATCTACAAAAAGTTGTCATGTCCCGGTTAGGGTGGCATTCTTGACTTCTGTCGGGCATTCAGCAATAAAATCAGCCAAGGCCTGTGCTTTTATTGCTCTTCTGGGTTCGAACTCTAGACCGAAGTCTGATAATTGATTATCCCATTCAATAACTCGACTAGAGCCATTTCTATTTTCGATGAGCTTTCTGAGTGGCTGGCTAGTGAGTACCTTGATTGGATGAGCTTGGAAATAAGGCTTCAATTTTCGACTGGCCATTACCAGGGCATAAATCATTTTCTCCGATGGGGGGTACCTACTTTCAGTACCTCGAAAGGCATGGCTCACAAATTATACTAGGTGTTGTTGTTTTTCTCCTTCGGCGCCGAGGACAGCACTTAGCGCGGTTTCAGATACCGCGAGGTACACGGACAATGTTTCTCCCGGTAAGGGTGAAACAAGCTTTGGTAGTGAAGCTAAGTGTGTTTTTAACAGTTGGAAGGCATTTTTCTGCTTCACAATCCCATTCGAAGCTTGGTTTCTTCAAGGTATTGAAGAAGTGTAAGCTTTTGTCATCTGATCTTGATAAAAATCTTCCTAAGGCAACCATACACCCAGTAAGTCTTTGAACCTCCTTGACAGTTCGAGGAGACTTCATGTTGATGATGGCTTGTATTTTATCAGGGTTGGCTTCAATACCCCTCTCGTCCACTAAGAACTAACCCCAAGCATTTTCCTCCTCGAACGCCAAAGACACATTTCTTAGGATTCAACTTCATGTTATATAAGCGGAGGGTGGCCAAAGTTTCTCGTAGATCTTGAACATGATCTTCGACTAGCCTGCTCTTGACTATCATATCGTCAACATAAACTTCGACATTGCGCCCCAACTGCTTTTCGAACATCTTTTTGGCGAGTCTTTGATATGTATCCCCTGCGTTCTTAAGTCCGAACGGCATGACTACGAAACAATAAATCCCTGAGCTTGTAATAAATGCGGTATGCACCTGATCTTCCTCGGCAAGGGGAATTTGGTGGTAACCAGCATTTGCATCCATGAAGCTAAAAAGTGCATGTCCTGCTGTGGAATCGACCAACTTGTCGATTTTGGGGAGAGGGTATTCATCTTTAGGGCATGCCTTATTGAGATCAGTAAAATCGACGCACATGCGCCATGATCCATTGGGCTTTCGAACTAACACTACATTCGAAAGCCATTATGTGTATTGGCACACCTTGATCATCCCAGCGCTCAGCAGCTTCTTCACCTCTTCGGCTGCTGCCTTGTTTCTTTCAGCGTCCTGATGTCTTAACTTATGTTTGATGGGCTTGAATTCTGACTTGATGTTCAGCTGATGTTTAGTGATCGAGGGGTCTATCCCTGACATCTCATCAGCTGAAAATGCGAACACCTCCTGATATTCTTGAAGGAGTTCTACTATTTCTTTTCGAACGACTTGGTTAAGGTCCTTTCCAATTCGAACTGTCCGGTTAGGATTAGGTCCGAGTTGTATTTCTTTATCTTCGTCGACCGGCTGAGCTCGATTGTGGTTGGTTGGGTTCTCATTGTAGAACAAACCCAATGGTGGAGGTGAATTTCTGTCAGTTTCTCTTTCTTCTCTTTTTCTCTTCCTAAGCTTGGCTCGAATGGCTTGAGCAGACTTTTGATCCCCATGTAGCCTACCGACTGTCCCATCATCTGCTTCGAACTGCAGCAAGAGCTGGTAGGTCGAAATTGCCGCTTTTATTATGTTCAGCGTGGGCCTCCATATGATGATGTTGTAGGGGAGGTCGATGTCAACAACAAGGAAGTTGATGGGAAGGCATCGTCCTTTTCCCTTGTCACCAAACCGGCTAGGTAAATTTTGATGACTCCAAAAGGGTGAACAGATTGGCCTCCGAATCCAACCATAGGTTGGTCGATGGCTTTGATGTCCTTCCTCTCGTACTTGAGCTTCTACAGACATTCCCAAGTGATGATGTTCGCCGAACTCCCACTATCTATCAAAACTCGACCAACCCTGTGATTGGCCACTTTAAGTTCGATGACCAGAGGGTCATCATAGGGGGTCTATATTTCCTTCGAACTCTCTCCGAATACCATTGTGGGGGTGTCCAGCTTTTTCATTCTCTCACCATTTTTCAAATGGTAAAGGTGATTCTTCCTTGAGTTGCCGGTTAGGCCTCCGGAAGCGAAGCCCCTAGCTATGCCTTCTCCAAAGCCTTCGGTTTCATCGCTTTTAGTTTGTTTCTCTTTTCCCTTATCCCTCCTTCGATCACTCTGGGGTTCTTTGAGGTACCTGTTCAATTTCCCTTCATCAGCCGATTTGTCGAGCTCCTTCTTCAACTCTCTACAGTCCTTGGTCGTGTGACCAGAATCCTTATGGTATTCACACCATACCTTCTTGTCCCTGCGATAATTCGATGTTTTGATGGGATTAGGTCGAGGTACATATTTCTCATTTAAGTCTAAGTATATTTCTCTGCGATTGACATTGAAATGAGGATCATGACCTCCATCAGAGGGTCGATGTCTCTTTAGCCTATCTGCCATGTCCTTCTGATTCGATGGCTCGCTTCTTCTTTTATTACTTCCCTCTTCATGCACATTTTTGCAGATGTCCGTCACTTGGATGTATTTCTGCGCTTGCCTCATGGCATCTGCCAAAGTAAGAGTTTCCCTAATGGCGAGTTCGAACTTGAATCGTCCAGGATGGAGGCCGTTCATCAAGGCCGTAACAGCGACCCCATCTTGGAGATTGGATACCTTGAGGGACTCTTCGTTGAAACGCTTGATGTAGCAGCTCAGGCTTTCCCCTTTTTGCTGGGAAACTGACATCAAGTGTACACTAGTCTTTTTGTGATGTTTTGCCGCTATGAAGTGCTGAGAAAAGAGAGCTTCGAGAGCCAAGAAGCTGGTGATGATGCCAGTAGGTAGACTAGTGAACCAATTAAGGGCCAAGCCTTTGAGGGTGGTCGGGAAGTACCTACACCAGGTTGCCTCGCAAAACGTCTGCACGCTCATTTGAGCTTTGTATGTTGCTAGATGGTCAGCGGGATCAGTGATACCTGAGTAATGCTCTATTGAAGGAATTTTGACTTTGCCCGGGTTAGGGGTCTCCATGATGTGTTGGCTGAAAGGTGATTTATGTGTCACTGCTGAACCAACTCGAAAACCAGATTCAGCTACCTCTTCGGGCTCGATGTGTTGCGGGACAGTGTGTGACGGTTAGTCACGGGGTGAGATTGTCCTGTGGTTCGTGTGGCAGCGGAATACTTCGAATTTCCTACTTAGGATTGCTCTCTTATCTTTTCGATGATCTCCCGGGCGTCGAAGTTCTTACCCCTCATCTGTTTCTACTGTATGATATGTCGAGCGTCATCTTGGCTTGGCGACATGATAGATTTCCCTTTTGAAGCAGCATGTATCCTCTTCGAAGGGCCAGCAGTAGCGTGCTCGGTTAGGGCACACTTTGGTTGTGCTGCCCTTCGATGAGCCTGCGGTCGGGGGGGTAGTATGTTGAGTCTTCATGACCGAGACCAAGCTATTGCATGACAGTAGTCATATGCCTTTCCATTCGGAGTTCGAGTTGTCGAAGATCCGAGTAAGTCACTGCTGGTGGTGGTGCTTCGATAGCTGTGTCAGCCTTGCTTCCAGTAATGGGGACGTCAGTTTTGTCCTCCACGATAACACCTCCTTGATTCAGCAGAGTAGTCTGAGCATTCTCAGAAGTTGTCCTTCGAGCAGTAGTACCGCGGTTACCTTGTCCTCGTGTCATGGTGTTCGAAAATGCAGATGTTATGTTAGGTCCCCACAGACGGCGCCAACTATTTCAGGTACAAGAAACACAGTAGAAATTTGTAGTTCGGGGGATTCCAAATCCAGCTAGGGTAGTAACCAGTAACAAGTCCAAGGTCTGCGAATTTCTGGTACCTGCAAAACCGAGCACCATGAACTACCCCGGGGATGTTCCCGGGATCGGCTCTCCGATGCTTAAGTCAGATCTGATCTCAGAAGTCAGAGAGTAGTACAAGTAAATGCTTTGGGATGTGTGTAAAAATGTACCTGAATGATCAGATGAGAGTACTATTTATAGGTAATACTGAAGTGACGTCATCTGGTGAAGATGGTGATATCATGAAAGCCTTTTTATTAGTGGGCCTGACTGAAGGCCTGTACTTTCTAGCCTGAAAGATCCTTAGGTGTAAAATGATAATTTTGCCCCCTAAGGGTATTTTAGTCATTTCACCGGTTAGGTGGGCCATGACTGGAATGGGCCCAAACACAAGGTATAAACATGGCTTCCCTCTCTAAATCCCTAGAAATTAAACTACTCACTCATAATTGAATCAACAATAATAAATCTAATATGAAACCCTAATAATTGCATCATGAATGAATGAATAATTAAACTAAGCAATCAAGAAATAATTAAAGAGATTAAAGTAAAGAAGAATACCAATTGACGGAAAACAAGAACTTTTATTGAAATCGAATCCGAGGTTCAATCACCTTTTCTAATCTAAAGTGTTTAAAACTAAATAAAACTAAGCTAAGAACTATGGAAAATAAAAACAGAGAGAAAGATGTCTCTTAAATAATGAGGAAAAGGTATTTATAATACCCCAAAAGTCTTATTAAAAACAGAACTTAAGATAGAATTTCCGCGAAGTCGAGCACGGGACTCGATCGGGCAATGGGCCACCCGATCGGGCCTATAGTAAAATTGACCCAACTTTATTTTTGGCATCTCACAGCAGCAGCATGAAAGTGGGAGCAAAGGGCCTCCCGCCCGATTGGATCGGGCGAAACCCGCCCGATCGGGTCCATAGTAGCCCAAGGCCCAGGTTGGTTTTCTTGGCGCCTAGGCACAACAGCATCATGGTTGGAGCTGGGCTGGCCCACCCGATGAGTTGTCCGATCGGGTCCAGTCCAGTTAGTCTCTCTTAGATGCGCTCGTTAGCAGAAGCAGGTCAGCAACATGAACTTGAAATGGGCCCGCCGATCGGGTGGACCCATGCCCGATCGGGTTGGGCTTAAAATTGCAAACGTGATTTTCTTCGTTTTCTCGCCCGATTGGGTCGGGCAATGTCCGCTCGATCGGGTACGAAACTTTACCGCCCGATCAATAAATCGTCGCCTGATCGGGCCATTCCTTGCCCGATCAGTGTACGGGAAGCTCCTTTTGACTCTTTAGCTCTCAATTCTTCACGTTTAAAGGTTTTGGGACCTCCTAGAACATCCATAAAGCTCGTGAGCCATCCTATGTGCCTCGCAACATCTCGTAAAGCCGTGGTTGCTTCCAAAAAGCTCGGAAATAAGGAGAAAACTCCCTAAAACCTGCAATTCAACACTAAAACACAAAAATCACAACTATATACGCTAGTTAGTACAAAATAGCTCCGAAGAGCTCAAATGACGCACAATTTAGCTCGTAAATAAGGGAGAAAAGTCTGTATAAATACGTGATATCCAGTATCAGCCAAAAGGCTGAGCAAGATTTCATACTATAATAAAACAAAACTATCCAATGTGCATGTAATATATATAGGAATATCTTACAAATTCATTTCAAACCTATACAGATTAAATATGTAAAATAAAATAACTTTCCAACATCTCAACTTTTAACTTTTTTTTTCTTTCTAAAACAATCTTGTAAATACATTTAAAATGTAACTGTTTTGAAACCTGTGAGTAGGAAGTATTAAAGTCAAATGAACTAGCTAGGCTCACGAGACAGGTAAACACCAAAACCCCTAGTATGCTTACCCCCTAACTTGATAACGAACCAAGAAGGAAGACAAATGGCAAGTGTATTGATCAACTTACACCCAACTACTAAATAATGGTTGAGACAAAACTCAACCTACTTCCAAACTCGAGGAATATCGTTTACCGGCAACCCCACAAAACCATTCTTATAAAACATGATAAAACATAATTAAGTAAACATAGAAACATTCTAGTTTACTCAAAACCTGTAGCAATGAGGAACATCCTCCTTTTCAATCTCAACTTGGCATATGAGGAACTTCCTACCGTTTGAATCTCATAAATAATCTCATAATTTTCTTTCACAATAATATCGTCAAAACAATTTAAATCTCATTATATAAACAATGTAAAACCTTTTAAATCTCAATATATAAATAACGTAAAACTAATTTTTTTTCAAATCTCAATATATAACCTCACAAAACCTTTTTAAATCTAAATATAAACTTTAAACCAATATCATTCATTTCCCAAAATCATTTGTACAAGTCTTATTAAGAAATCTTACCATTTCAACAACCACAATCAACCAAACTCTATCTCAAGTCAATAAGGTTCTTCTACGAACCCACAATCTACAATATAATAAAGTACAGTATAAGTCACTTGACTATACTTCACACATAAGACACGTAACCTAGTTAATGAGCTTTGACTAATTTTGAAAACGACTCAACGTCAATAGAATATAAAAGTCAACAAAAGTCAAACTGATCAAGTTTGGTCAACGAAAGTCAAACTGGTCAAGTTTGGTCAACAAAAGTCAAATTGGTCAAGTTTGGTCAATAAAAGTCAAATTGATCAAGTTTGGTCAACAAAAGTCAAACTGATTTTGACTCTATTATCTTCCATATTATTTTCCCACCAACTAACTCCTTCTCCTTAACCCTATACTAGCAACAATGCCATACAATAAACTCATCAAATATACAACCATTCGACTATAATTCAACTTAGGATTTAAAACTAACAACTAACAACTAATCTAATATACTCAAGAATTGCAAAATAACATTTAAACTCATAATAACTATAATAATCTAAACTGAAATTCAACTAATAACTCAAAATAAGAAACTAACCATTAATCTAATATAACAAGAATTCATAGTAATGTCAAAAGTATTAATTTTGCAAACTAAACTCATAGATATGCTAATTAACTCGAATTATGCATAAAACATAAGCCAATTAAACAAATTGAACATAGTATAAATTTTCCCCAAATCGATTTTGTAAAGAACCCTAATTTACAAAAACCCCAATTCAAAAATCAACACATAAACTGAAATTAAAACATGGCAAAGAATCTTACTTGATAACGTGAAGTAATTGAAATGTAGAAGAGTATAAAAAGACCCGAAATTTAATCTCTTTGACTCTAATTTCGATCCAAAACGTTGGCCCAAAAGCATGAGCTCCCTTCGAAATTACCAATAAAAGAAGAACGAGACGGTGACAACGGATGTAATTTATGGTGGGTGGTGATGGCTAAGAATTGTTTAAGGATTTTACTGGTATAAGCATTAGGGAGTTGATTGGAAAAAGATGGAGAAGCCAAGCAGGACTTTAAGATGGTGGAGCAGCGAGTAGCGTCGAGGTAAGTTTGTTTTTATTTTGGTTGTGATTTCCTTTTTTTTGCTTCCTCTCCTTCTTTATTTATAGTTTAGTTTAACTAAAACCTAATGTATATGGGTATCTAACCTAATCTAACTAGGAATAGGTTTTGGGTTGTTTTTAAGATAAAGTCAAAGTATGGTAGAAAAATAATTTAATAAAAGACTAATTTAAATTATTTTCATAAATAATTTAATATAAAAAATTACTAACAATTAATGTAAGACCAGTCCAATAGGCCAATACTTTGTTCATTATCACCTTCAAAGGCTTCAACTTCAACTTCCAAATACTGAAGCTTCAGAGTTCAAACAATACATTTCTGCCACAAAAAGAATACTTAGTTCTCAACAAATGAAATTCCGTGAATTCCTGAATTCTTCCATACTCCATCAACGACGGTGATTCGCAATTCATAGAACTGTAAATTTTCCGAACAAACAAAATGCAACCACCGAAATTTAAGCTCAAATTGTAGATCCATGGTGTTGTTCCCGTCTTTTACAAGAATTGTCATCGGAGAAACCGAATTCCTCCATCAATGGCAATGAAATCCTGAATTCTTCCATACTCCATCAATGGCGGTGATACGGGCTGAGTTTTTCGGAGCGGGAGAAGGAGGCGAAGGGAATGTTGATGGGGATGATGGAGGATGGTGGGAGAGGTGATGCGGCGAGGTGAAGAAAGCATAGTGGTGACTGGTGAGAAATCTTAGATTGGGCAGCAAAGTGGGTGGCGGGTAGGTGGAGGAAGGTGATTTGCGATGGTGGTAGTTGCTAACGCCATTGATGTCCATTTTTGGAGCTAGTTTCAAAAGTTGACGTTTTAGGTTCAAAGTTACATTTTTTTGACCCATTTGTTAATATCATAACCCGTTTTTAGTTTATTAAAGTTAATGTTTTAGGGTGAAAAATTAATTCTTTTTTGCTTATAAGTTAAGATTTTTTGTCGAATTATATATGTCTATTCAAAAATACAAAGTTGATGTTGGATTTAAAAGTTAACTTTCAAGGTTTAGAATTTGCTACTTTAAGTCTATAGTTAAACAAAATAACTTATGTTAATATTTAATAGTTAATAGTTGTAGATTCAAAAGTTAAGTTTTAAGCTTAAAAGTTAATAATTTTAGCCTATTTGTTTATATCGCTTCTACATATGGTATTAGTTATGGATTTTTATGCAAAAGTTAAGGTTTTAGGTTGAAAAGTTAAAAAAACGCAAAACTTAAGGTTTTAGGTCAAAAAGTTAAAAATCAATTGTGTGAAACTGCTCAGTGTGTGGCGCGCATAATTAAACTTAATTGGGCAGGTCTAATATTAAGCCTTAACCTAATAATAATATCGTCTTATTTTTTTTTGGTACTACTACGAGGAGTTTCCCACCGCCTTAGGCGAGTGGACTAATCTCCCGCGGGAGTTTGCATGGGTACCTCGATGGGCAGCATCCCTCCCAGCTGAGATTTTTTTCATTCACAAGGCTCGATCCCGAGACCTTGGTTAAGAAGCAAGAGGCCATTAACCACTCATGCTAACCTCAGTTGGTATAATATCGTCTTATAAACCTATTGTTAATGTTGTTTCACCTTATTTTGACCACACCTAAATAGGGTCGGATTATGATTTTCATATCTGAAAAAAAAGGAAAAATAAAACCACCTTTCCACAGTTTTACTCACGTACAGGAGGGTAAAACAAAAAAACAAAACAGCAGTTTTGCACTCCTCCTCCTCCTCCTCCTCCTTCTTCTTCGTGGTACGGCTTGGGCCGTCATTGATAATCGGCGCCGCCAATTCGACAGTCACCCTCGCCGGAATCCGGCAATCAGAGCATCCAGCCAGTTAGTTCTCCTTCCTCACGCTGCCTCAAGTGATTATAGTTTTATTGTACCTAAAGTCTTGGAATAACTGTGGTATAACTATTGTGTTCTTAGGTTATAAAAAATCAGATTGTATGATAACTCTTAAATAGTGTTACATGGTTGTTTGAAGGAAACTTAAACAAAATGCCTCTCAACTTATTCCAATCAATCATCTACTCCCTAAACGGAATTTGCAGAAAAGCTGTACCCTGCTTGCATGCCATTGCCAGCCCACTAATAAAAGTCATGGTCAAATTAAACACTGGGATTGAATAAGTAAGAGAGGGAGTATCGAAAGTGTTTAATTTAATTTGAGTTTGTGTTGTTGGTATTGAAATTGTGAATGTTGAATACTTTTAGGGCCTATAATGGTGAGAAAGAAGGATCCATATTGGCCGAGAGCTATAGACATTGTTGTTTTTATATGTTGAACATGTCTTTTTATGTTAGGTATGTATGGTTGTTGCCCTTGTGCTGTTGTCGAACATGTCTTGTTTGAGATTTACTCATGATGCATAGGTATATACTTGTGTTTTTCAAATAAAACATCAAATGAGTAAATATGCACAAAAATAATGGCCAAACTTTTGCCTGATTTTTTCAAATCGAAACCCTTTTAAACGCATATATGTACGTATCCGAGTTATGAAAGTCAACCTTTTTAGTTGAATATTTGACTGTATTTTTCAAATTTTTGTCGTTTTAAACACGCCGAATTAATGCCGTCCCATTTTTAACTAAGGTAATAGCGTTTGGTCAATTCCGTTTTCTGTTGCTGTTTCCGTATCTGTATGTGTTTGTATGTCACTTCAATTCTCCACCTCAGGCCTTCACCCTCAGCGCCAATCTCGTCACCGTCCGTCGCTCCATATTTATCTTCCTATTTTGGGTTGTTTTTGAAGCCCCCATGGATTCTTCTGGAGTTGATAGCAATTCACTTATTCTGCCACCTAAATCTAAGTCTAAACTGAAGCCCAAGCCTCAGGTATTCCTGCACCCACTTACCTTCCATATTCCTAATTCACTCACTTCTCAATTTTTTGTGTGTCAATTCTTAATATGCTATTTACTATCTACTCTATGTTTTAGCAGATCATAAAGTGTCATAATACAAAGTTGAGCAACTCCCAAAAAAGGAAGTTGAAGAAATTGGAGGTAATTATTACTTTCTCTTTTTTTGCTCATACTCTTAAGAAATTGTGATGTTATTTTTTCATATTTTTGAAGAGTTTAAATTTGGCTATGCAGGAAGAGAAAGAAAAGCAACTATTGTTATCCAAAAGCTTGGAGACTCTAGAGTATGGCTTTTTTCTACTTCCTACCTTTTATTTACTTTCTTTTTTTTGTTTGATTTCATGTTCAATACTGTATAATTTCAGCAAGTACAAGATTAGTGACGATGCACATTCGCTTCTATGGTCCTCCCAGAACATTGGTCAGGTGAGTTTCCGTGCTCGCTGCGACTATTTAGTAGTTGCTCCGTGATTCCAAAACGTTATGCCTCATGTCTTATCAATCTAAAATCAGTTCTCATATCTTTTTACTTGTACTATCTAGTCATTCAATTATTGCTTTGCAGCTCTACACTGTTTAATTTCTATTTTCTCGTGATTTAACTTAAAAGTTTTCGTGCATACCATCGTCGTACTCACCAAATTAAATGTGTTAATCTAGAAAATGGAACAATCTTCAATATACAAAACCATAACTCAGGAAATAGTTTCATAATTTTGCTTGAATTTGTGGTGATAAATAAAGAATTAAAAGTTGAATTTTAAGGCCAGAAATGAAAGTTCTATACAAAAAGGAATGGTGTCAGATTTATTTTGCTCAAAGGATCTTACTTATTCTTATTGCTTGACAGACGGAGACTATGCTGCAGAAGCGTAGGAGGGCTATGCAGTTTTCTAAGGCCGGTTTAGATGTACCTGCGACTGATATGGTTACCAAGAAAATGAAAGTTGGTTCATGTGAAACTGAGGAAGCTGATTTTAAAAACCCTCCATTGGAGTTTGCTGATAAGAATATCTCCTTTAAACCAGTGTTTATTAAAGGAGCAAGCAGAATCGAATCTTCTTACTTGGCACCTTCTCAAGTGCCGGGTCAGCAAAACAGTCTTTGTGATCTTGAGGGAACTGAGCCTAATGGATTGATTAAGGAAGTAACTAGTGAAGATAGCTGGAAATTCATGAATGTAGATGCTGCAAAGTCATCAGCCTCTCAGCCTCCTGATAGTGACAAGAATACTGTTTCTGCAGTGGTTAGTATATCTGTCTTTTATGGATGCTTATAAAAAAATTGTTGATTAAAATATTTTGTTACAAGATAAGCTTGCAAAATCTAGATGTCATGAGCTGTACAAGTGACTTGTTTAGAAGCGTTCGATAATGGGAATGTGGAGTACCTTTTAACGGTTTCCAGAATGAAAATTGACTCCTTTTCTACTACTGTGGAGTGACAATTGTTTGCATGAATATCTTATCTGATAGTGTGACTAGTATTTGTAGAAATCTTATCACACATGATGCTAAGAGGAGAGAAATTTAATCAAATTAGAATATAACCTAAGAGGGATGATGTCATGATACTGAGTGTTTGAGCTCAAGCTCTTGCCATAGTGTGGGTCTCCTGCAAATCAAAATTCAATAGTATGAGGTTGTTTCCTTGTTTTTTGGAATTGATAATATGGCAGTTGCGTGTAAAGAAATCTGAGCAGCACACATGGTGCTTTAATATTGGCATATTGATTGACCCCTTAACTCTTATCAACACTGAAATAAACCCCCTTAATTAATCATTGTAGCAATCACGACCCACAACTTCTTAGAAAAGAGAGATTAATCCCCAATTGTTAAATTTCTCACACGTAAATAATGATCAGATATAATTAAACAATTGTAAAATTACGTTGATTCCATATTGTACGTATCTCAACATTTGGCTTCAAGTTGTTTTCCATATCCTCAATCTTGAAGGAAAATAATCAAATCTAACTATACAGTGGAGAAATGAAAATTATCAAGTGCTATATTGAAGGTAAACGATGTATACGTATTTGAAGGATCAGTTAGTCAACAACATTAAACCTAGTCTTCTTTTGGGGATAGTTAATTATATATCATGACTATCAAAATCGATTACCGTTGATATTACCTAAAACACTACATTAACAACATAATGTTCAAGCTTGTTGTACACACAAAACAAGAATGGGAAGAAATTGATGAATATGGATTAAAACTTAATCTTTTAGTTAAAACTATTAAGAAGTTTGTTTGAGAAAAATTTAATACTTTGACAATCCTTCATGAGTGTAGTGTTGCAGATATGGTGTACTTTTATTTCTTCAATTGTTCAATTATATCTAATTATCATTTTTGGGTAAAAAAGTCACCGGGAAGTTATATTGGTGCTTCATTTCATTTCTAGAAAAAGTTGTGGGTTATGATTTGCTACAGTGACTACTTAATGGGATCAATTTTACTATTGATAAGAGTTAAGGGGTCAATTGCCACTTTTCCCCTTTTATATTCTCTGTTTGAATTTAGTTTCAAGCTCCGTGATGTTTTCTCTTTTATGAGAAGTAGATAGCTATACATATAACAGGTCATTAACATTGTCTTCTGTCATCTTGACAAAATGAAGAAAGGAGAAGGTCTTAGAACCCCTTGGATAGGTGCCTAGGTGCTTAAATTTGGCAATAATGGTAATGAGTTTGTATGTAATTTTGTAATGGAAGACTAATGCAGTGTCTATGATAATGTTTCTCCACCTCTAAGCATATGTTTTCTTCATAAATTTCTGCTACAATGTTGGTCAATGGTGGCTGTGGTGTAGAGGTATTTGGAGGAATTGAAAACCTTGGGGGGAAGGAGAGAATTAGTGTAGAGGGATTAGGGGTCAGTGAAAATGGAAAGTGGGTAAGGGGAAGAAAAAATTCATCAACCAAACATCATGTAAGGGTAACCAAATCTTGCATTCCCTTTCCCTTTCTTTGAAACCCCCTATTCAAACGCCCCCTTACATAGAATCTTATCACCATCAACATCATTTATTGCCCCTTATGAAACGCTCTTAGTATTGCATGAGTTGTGAAGTATTTTCAGTGGGATATCATGATCACTGACGACTTTTAAGAACCTCTGTGTTTTTTCTCTTGCTAGTTTGTCGTGTGAATGGGAACTGGTTTTCTTTACATGTCCGATATATAATTTGCTGGTCAAGAGGCCTTGTAGTAGTTGTACTTACTTTCTGATCAATTACCTGACTGGCCTGGTATGGTGATGCTTTTGCTTTTATCATATTACTTAACTTCTCACATATTGAAGAGGCTTTCTCCATGTATTCTGAAGGCCTTTTTTCTGACATTTATTTCAGTATCTATCGTACTAAAAATCTGGCTACTGTTTCAGGGTGAACTCAATGGTGGGTCTATAGTTGGCGTAAAAGTTGATCCCATTCAAGGACCTCGAATTACCCCTAATGTGGTGAATGTGTCACGACCTAAGGATGTTGAAGATGGGAGAAAAGATCTCCCAATTATTATGATGGAGCAGGAGATTATGGAAACTATAAACAATCATAGTAGTGTGATAATTTGTGGAGAGACTGGGTGTGGAAAGACCACACAAATTCCACAGGTGGGAGGGATAAAGGTTACTTTCCTGCATATATTGTTCAATTTCTTGCCATCGCTTATTTTTTTCCCCTTTTTTGGGTTGCAATTGGCAGTTCCTCTATGAAGCTGGCTACGGCTCAGCACAGTGCCCGATGAAAAGGGGTATTATTGGTGTAACCCAGCCTCGTCGCGTGGCTGTGCTTTCCACAGCTAAACGAGTAGCCCTTGAGCTTGGATTTCATCTTGGCAAGGAGGTTGGTTTTCAAGTTCGGCATGACAGGAGGATTGGCGAAAACTGCTCCATCAAATTCATGACTGATGGGATTCTGCTTCGAGAGCTGCAGGTTTTGGTTTCTGAATCTAGTTTGTTTCTTCTTAACATTGCTAAAAAGTTTTATTAGATGGTTTTAACTTATGAAGTTTGGAGGCTGGAACTGGACAGATGTGAATATGTCTTGAGAATAAGCAAATGAGATTTTAGATACTGATCGTAGGAATCTTTTGGAACGAGCACTAGGAATGAGGAATAATTGTGACATAAAAACTCATCTCTTGCTGCATTTGTTCCTACCATCTGACACGGTCGTTGCACATGCTAAATTAATAACCTAACTTAGCCTAATATAAGGCAAGAAAGGGTCGAATCCACGAGGAAACAAGGATTAGTCAAGGTTTGAAAGCGATTAAGCGAGCTAAGTCTATTTTTAGTGGTTTTTGATATGAATGATTAACTAAGAAACTATGAGCGAATTAGCTAACGATTAAACTAAATGATTGGGTTTAAACTATAATAGGAAGACACTAGGGCTATGGGAATCACTAGTTAACCATTAGCTAACCTATTTGTCAAGCCAAGGGGATTCATTAGAGTCAAATAAGGGAGTAAGTCACTCAAAGGTTTCCTAATTACTCTCTCGAGCTAATAAGGGAGTACTTAATTTGACAGGTTCTACCTATTCTCATGGTAAAATCAATTAATCAAGCATTTCCACAACTCATAGTGATCCAAATAAGGTCCTAGAAGGTCAATAACCTATTCTCATGGTGAAGTCAACCTATTAACTAGCCTAAGGTTAATCCAAGGCTTCATTTCTCAATCCTTCACCTTGGATTCCCAAATCAAGTTCAAATGGTGATCAATCAATTAAACAAGGCAATAATTTAAGCTAGACAACCTAATTTATAAACCCCAAGCTTGACTTTTAGGGTCAACTAATGATCACCTAGGTCATCCCCTTCCCCTAACTAGTAAAATATTCATTCGCCATGAAAAGTAGGAAAGAAAAAGCTTTAATCAACAAATGTGATTTAACAATGGTGAAAATCATCTCAACAAAACTAATAAACAACTAACCACTACTATTCAAATGCTAAACCAAAATAAAGCAAGTATAAATAGAAGAATAAGAAGAAATACTCAAAAATGGATGAAAATCAATTGCCAAACTCCATTGAAATAGCTTCAATAATCAATATTCAACTCTTAGATCTAGTTTCTCTCTCTAAGTTCTACTTCTTTCTCTAAAAACTCTCTCTAATTAGTGTTGATTAATTCAGAAAATAAAAGCTTAGTTTTAATAATTATTACAAATGGGTTTTTATACCCCGTAAACATAAGGGTAAAAATATAAAAGACGACAAAAAATGACAATTCTGGGCAAAGGAGCGTCCGCTCCAGGAACGCTGCTGGGCTGCTCCAAGCTACTGCTTCTTCTCTTCACTTTTTCTTTGACGGAGCGCCCGCTCAGCCTCTTTTGGAGCGCCCGTTCATTGTAAATCTAACTTTAAACACTTCAAGAAGAGATTAGATGGGGGAGGGGGGATGCAAATGCACATGCACATGTAATGATCTATATGCATCCTGACTATATGCAAATGAAACAAAACTAAATGCAAAGCATGTGATTGTGAGAATTGATGAAAAGGGGAATAAAAGGAAATGCCTAAAATGTATCTAAATGACTTAAAACTAAATCCAAATAAGTAAACCTAAAGTCCACTTATCAAATTCCCCCAAGCTTGCCAATTGCTTGTCCTCAAGCAATTAACAATCCCAAGGAAACAAATGCATGAACTAAAACTAGTTAGGGCACCACACAATCAAGGTCCTGATCTTATAAGAGGTGTCAAGGCTAATGGAAATCCCGACCAACTTTCGAAGCTTTTAGCCGTCCTTCCTTATCCACAAGATAGGAGTCAAATGGGTGGTATAAGTTAGTGTGCAAAGGAAATGATCGTCCTAGAGGTCCCTCAACTATCACACAAGCCACCATCGAAGCCAAGTGAAACCTTTCCCCACAAAATGGAATAACTCGCTCAACCTTGTACCAATCATGCCCCACAAGTTTCCAAATTCACCCAAGCTAGCCTTTTTATTAATTACTTCATCTGTTTTTAATAAGTGACACACTTCCCATATTTGGAAATGTCACAATAAGTGACACCAAGCTTAAAATGGAAACCTTTAAAGCTATAAAATTACACAATTACCCTTAGTCACCTAACTTAAATCTATGTAATTACACCACCTTTCCCTCTTTGCTTAATTTAATTAACCCATTAACCATCAACCATAAAACTTAAATCTATCGACCCACCACCAAGCCCACCCCCTCTCTCTCTCCTGTGACCCACCCAGGACCACCCCTTCCCTCTCTCTCCGTCGACCAACCAGCCACCACCGGAATTACTTATGACCTCCACTAGATGTCCACGCGCACCTAAACAGTCACGCCACCACCACCCACCCACTTATGACCTGAACAGTCCTCAAAATGGCTTTTCTTTCTTTCCGTCACCGAAGATTTAACTGCAACGAAGAGGAGAAGCGCAGGTCGTGAAGCAAAAAAGAGGATCTTAGTGCAATGACAAGATCCACAACCAAAGTCGGGGTGACAAAGCGGAGGTTGTGAAATTCTGAGTGCAACGAACCACGAAGGAGAGAAGATGAGAGCCACTGAACCACCACCATGCCCCCCTCAAACTAAACCGACCACCACCCACCATAGCTTTCAGGAGGAGACGAAGTGAAAAGACGAAGAGGAGAAGTTGATTTTAGGTTGTATCGGGTAGATCTGGGGGTTTTAGATGTGTCTTGGGTCGTTTTATGGTGGTTAGGGTGGTTGGTTGGAGGTGGGTTGGCTTGAGGTGCTGTGGGGTGTTTGTGTCTGATTTTCAAGTACTTCAGCTAGTTTTTGGGGTGTTTTGTGGTGGTTGGTTTGAGCTGGGCTGGATTAGGGTGGCTGTGGGGGTGGTTCTGGGCTTCTTTTCGGTGGCAGTGGTTAATTTCCGGTGCGTTTGTGGTTCCCGGTGGTGGGGCGTATTGGTGGTTCCGGTGGTGGTGGGAAGGGCAGTGGGTGGGTTGATGGATGGTGATTATTGTGTAATTAGTTTAGATTTATTATTTGTTTTATTTTAAGTATATTACCCTTCTCCCTAATTGTGGTCCCCAACTTTCTCTCTCTAACTTCCTTGATTTTCCCCCACTTTCTCTATGTTCCTCTTATTTAGAAACGGAGGAAGTAGTTATTAGACTTCTTTTTTTTTGTTGCAAGGCCCTAGACTACCTCCTCATGCGGTCTACCTCTCACTCGATAGTCATGTTTCTGAGGGTGGGTATCGAGCACTCGGTATGACACGCGATAAGAGGGTAAGGTAGCTCATACCAAAGGCATTAGAGCATCTCTAGAGGCCAAAGCATGATTCTTTTTTTAATAACTATAGGCTTCTAGCCTCGTGGGCTCTTATGTACCACTTATTTGATCCAATTGGCCAAAGAGCTCTTTTCTTTTCATTTTTTCAATTTTTTTGTTTTTTTATTTTTGTTTTTTTCCTCTTTCTTTTTTTTAAAGGCTACTAGCCTTCCATTTTATTGAGCTAGAAGAGTTCTCAAGGTCACCTAAGGGCTTATCCAAGGTCAAAAGAGAGTAAAGACTTTTTATAGGGAAATAGTGACATTTATTCACGCTAAAGGCGTGTCTCGGACAATCAAGGGGTCTATTCGTAACAAGACCTTGGCATCCAAGCTTAAAGCATCCCTAATACTCTAACGAGTACATAAGGCACTCAAGCTACTACACCCCTACTCGAAAGTCAAGTTCCCAACCTCTAACCTCTAAATTCATAATATAGAGTCATTCCTTAATTAGGTGATGCAAAATCTTTTTGTTGTTTTTAAAAATTTACATGCAAACTACCAATAGACAAATCCTATATGCAATTAATAAGCTACATGCAAAACTATCATGCTATGCAACTATACTACATGCAAGTCTAAGACTAAAAAGGAGTTAAGAAGAAAATAAAATGAAAAGTAAAGCAAAAGGATATATTCAAAGAAACAAAAAGGAAGGTATAAGAGAAAGTCATGTACAAGTAATATACAAGGAAAATAGTCAACCATGGTCAATATCATCAATATCCTCAAGGCATCAAACAATGAAGCACACTCTCATATCATGCCCCGTAATCCCGACCTAGCATGCATCCTCTCCAAGACGTGTACCCAAAAAGACACCCCAAACCCTCAAAAAGAAGCCACATACCGCGAACATAATCAAAGATAAACACCCCAAACAATCAAGGCACCGTCCTCGGTGCAAACATACAAAACAAGTAAAGGGGGAGCGGGGCTAGTCCTCGTCCATGTGAGATGGACCTTTTCCCCAAGGGGGAGGCGGTGGCATGTCTCCCGAAGGGGGAGGGCGCGACATCGAGCCATAGAAGGCTAAAGGGGCAACCGCCCGTGTAACCCCGGGGCCAAGCGCCATAAGGGTGGGGATAAGGGTTGGAACCCCTGAGTGCTCGCCAATCATAGGGTGGGTCGCGGTGGGGCCAATACGGGTACGTGGGTTGGCGTTCATTCCATCCCGGTATCGGCTCTTGTTGAGGAGGCCAATTAGGATAATTGATATAGGGTTCAACATTTCCTTTATCCACGTGGTAATTGTACATAACATCAGTTTGTACTATCATACCACTCAAGTCTTCTCTTATGCCTTGGATCGCATTCATCATGCGATCTTGGTTGAGCAAGACTATAGTAGGCCCACTCGTAGTCAAAAGAGCAGGACGACACTGAGGCACAACGACCGGAACTCGACTCCTCTATTTGGAGATAAGGGGCTAAGTTGACGCGTCCGGCCTGGGCGTGCCTGACGGGGGGCTTAAAAGGAATGCTCAAAATATCTGCATCCTCCCTGTCGCGATCAAGCCAGGTCACCTCTGGGTTTGGTAAGTAGCAGTGATGACGACCCTTTACCTTCCAAACAAACCGCTTGGGATCAGAGGTATAATCAATCCACCCGGCTGCTTTATATAATTCAAATCAAGGAAGGGGTTCTCATCAACTGGAGTCAACAATGGGAGTTGCTCCCCAAACCCAAGGACGGTGGCAATGATAGTCACCTTTCCCCCACAATGAATATCGGATTTGAAAAGTTCCCCACGGCGTATAGCAAGACACCGTTGGAGAAATAGAAATCCGAAATTCAACTTGCCCCCAGTTTCCTCTGCGCTATGGGCGGCAATATAGAGTGCACTCACCTCCTCCGAGGCTACCTTACTCGGCTCCTTTTTGGAGTAAAGGGCGGTAACCAAGAGGCGGTGAATGTATCTAAGGACGAGGGAATGCATATGAGAGGAATACCCCGTCTTTGGATCAATGGGGCGTATTAGGCAATGTCTCGCCAAAATACGTCCCTGTGATAAAAGACGGTATATTGCCAAGTCTCGGGGTTGCGAATGGCGTTTGTGTCATTACTTTGGATATTTCGTTAAGCCTCGCTAAAGAGATGCATTGATGTTGATTGAACAATTGGAAGGAGATTTCATATTCCCCCTCATGTCCCTCAACCTCACGTCTCTCGAGAGAGGCTAAGAATTCCAAAGTGAGGAGCTCATCCGTCAAAACGCGAAACGTGTAAAAGCGTTTCGTGCCTAAAACAAAAAGGCCCACCTTACATCACGCATTATCCCTAGACTTTCAAGGGTTTCACCATGGTAAAACTTTGAAGCTTTAATCTTCCGATGCTTAAGTTCGTTATACTAACGTTTATGTTCCGAGTTGACGAACTTAAGAGCCCGAAGGGTGCCCTTTTGGTTCTTTTGTGAAGAAGAGCCATGGTCTTTCTTACTCTTTTTTGCGAAAATGGTACATACTTGGAATTTATAGAGAATAAGTCAACCAAGTGATGGTTTTTAGAAATCAAAAGACCACGAGCTCAACCCGATAAGTTAGCTAAAAAATGGGGGCACCGACTAAGACAAATTCTCAATTAACAAAATGAAATAAAGAAAAACAAGTATTCACACAAAGAAAAATCAAAGTAAAAATTAAATTTTTTTTAAAAAAGAAACTAGAAAAAATCAAAAATAAAAGAAATTAGGAAAAATTAAGCTAAGGAAGCTAAAAGGAGTAAGTAACTAAAAAGGAAAAAATGAAAGAAATCACACAAAAATTCCAAAAAAATCAAATAAAAATCAAAATCTACCAGCTAAGTCCATAAGAATCACCATAATCATCATATATTCAAATTTCTAAGCCAAATCTAGAAGAAAAATGAAAGTTCGGGTTAGGGTCTTACCTCCCCTCTTTAAGAGGGGTGAAGAAAATCCTCAATTGATAACAATGTAGGCTTCTTCAAGCGTCAACCATGCTCCTTAACCTTTTTTATTCAAGAAATCACCCCCAAACTTCAACTTTGAGCGATGATGAATTTTTTAAATCGGGGTTTTTTGGCGAAAGTGGGTTCTTTGTGTAGAGGAGGAGAAATGATGATGGTTTTGTGAAGGAAGTGAGTGAAAAAGTTGAGAAATGAATAAGATATGAAAAATTGAAGATGGAGGTTTAATGGAGGTTGGAGAGAGAAAAGAGGTTTGAAGAAGATGAATGATTGAATGAAAGGGAATGAAGGAATGAGAGTAAGAGTGAAAGGGAGATGAAGTGGGACGGATTGGGGGGGGGGGTTGTGGGGTAATAAAAACAAATCACGTGTCGCAAAAAGAAACGAAGGAGCCATTCACCGCGCTGGAGCAAAACGGAGTGTCCACTCCAGCGTGAAGCGGGGCGCTCCAGGAACGCTCACCGAACGCTCCAAGTTCTTGCCTCCTCTTCTTCTTTTTCTTGTACATGGAGCGCCCGCTCCTGTTGGGAGCGCCCCCCTTTGGCTTGTTTGGGGCTCGCTCTTCCTTCACTTCTTCCATACTTAGTCAAAAATTCATCTTTTTCACTCTTCCTCTAATCTTTCTCATGTTAAACCTCTTATTCACTCCTTTTTTTTCTCTTTTTTTTCATTTGTTTTTTTTCTCAATTTTTTTTTCATTCTTTTTTTTTCCATTCTTTCTTTTCCGAAAAGCTAACAACCCGGGTTGCATCCCGTAAGCGCTTCTTTAAAGTCATTAGCTTGACCTCGCTACGAATAAAATCCTCATAGGGGAAAGGGGTAGTCATCCACAGCAATGTGACAAATGTTCTCAATTTGGGTTCCATTGTGGTATGCCTTGAGTCTTTGCCCATTTACTTTAAACGTCCATTTTTCTTTGCTCCACACTTCCACCGACCCATGCAGGAACACTGTTTCTACTTCAAACTGTCCACTCCACTTAGACTTAAGTTTCCCCGGAAAGAGTTTTAGCCTAGAGTTGAAGAGAAGGACCTTTTCTCCTACCTTAAACTCTCACTTCATAATCCTTCGATCATGTCATGCCTTAGTCCTCTCCTTATAGATCCTAGCATTTTCATAGGCATCCCGCCTAAGCTCTTCGAGCTCATGTACATCCAAAAGTCTCCTTTCTCTGGATGACTTGAGATCAAAATTCAAAAGTTTGATGGCCCAATATGCTTTGTGCTCTAACTCAACTGGCAAGTGACATGATTTGCCATACACTAGCTTGTAGGGGTTTGTGCCACTTGAGGTTTTATAAGCCGTCCTATAAGCCCATAAAGCATCATCAAGCTTTAATACCAATCCTTGCGAGATCGGTTCACGGTTTTCTCCAAGATAAGCTTCACCTCCCTATTTGACACATCCGGCCTCTACACTGGGGATGATAGGAGAGCCCCATTATATGATGCACCCCATATTTGGAGAGGAGTGCTTGGAAGCTCTTTTTGACGAAATGAGATCCCCTATCACTAATCACGGCCCTCGGAACCCCGAAGTTCGGAAATATCACGGACTTGAAAAGCTTGGTAACTACCTTAGCATCATTTGTAGGAGAGACGATTGCTTCCACCCATTTGGAGACATAGTAAACCGCCACTAAAATGTAGGAGTTACCAAGTGAAGAAGGGAAAGGTCTCATGAAATCCACCCCCAAACATCAAAGATCTCCAACTCTAGAATGTTGGTGAAGGGCAATTGATGCCTTTTTGAGATATTGTCGACCCTTTGACACCGATCGCAAGCTTTCACAAAGCTCCAAAAATCCTTGAACATTGGGGGCCACCACAATCCACATGATAAGATCTTGGCAACGGTCTTGTCGGCGCCCATATGTCCTCCACAAGGAAATGAATGACATTTCTCTATCGCACTTGCTATCTCATCATCGGGAAGGCATCTCTGATATAAACCATCCTTCCCCGTTTGAACAAAAGTGGGTCCTCCCACGCATAGAACTTAGAATCATGGAGAAACCGCCTTTGTTGTTGATAGGTAAATTCAAAAGGAATGATCACACAAGCCAAGTAGTTCGTCATGTCGTTCTCTATCGCACTTGCTATCTCATAATCGGGAAGGCATCTCCGATAAAAACCATGGGTCCTTCCACGCATAGAACTTAGAATCATGGAGGAACCGCCTTCGTTGTTGATAGGTAAACTCAAAAGGAATGATCACACAAGCCTAAGTAGTTCATCATGTCGGCAAACCATGGGGTATTAAGGGCCTTGATGAAGTACAAGAGATCATCCTTTAAACTATCATCAATGGGAAGCTCATGGGAGGGGGAGTCTTCAAGCAAAGGTAACTAGGAAAGGTGGTCGGCCACCAAGTTCTCCGTTCCATTCTTGTCTCTAATCTCAATATCAAATTCTTAGAGGAGCAAGATCTATCGAATCAACCTTCGAAGCCTTCTTGGACATAAAGTACTTGATTGCCGAGTGATTCGTGTACACTACCACTTTGGAGCACACAAGATAAGGCTGAAACTTATTAAAGGCAACACAACCGCCAACAACTCTTTCTCCGTTGTGGCGTAGTTCTTTTGAGCCGAATCAAGTGTTTTGCTTGCATAATGAACAACATGAAGCTTCCCTTTTTTTTTTGCCCTAAAACGGCTCCCGCTGCATAATCACTAGCATCAGACATTAGTTCAAAAGGCATGCTTCAATCCGGAACTTGCACAGTGGGGGCGGAAATAAGGACAAGCTTTAAAGTCTCAAAAGCGTTCATGCAATCATCATCAAAAACAAACTCAATATCTTTTTGCAAGAGGCTAGATAGGGGCCTAGCAATCTCGAGAAGTCCTTTATGAACCGGTGATAGAAACCGGCATGACCCAAATAAGAACGCACTCCCTTCACCGTAGTAGGTGGGGACAACTTCTCTATGACTTCAATCTTGGCCTTATCTACCTCAATTCCCTTTTGGGAAATCTTGTGTCCCAACACAATGCCATCCTCCACCATGAAGTGACACTTCTCCCAATTAAGCACTAAATTCATCTTTTGACACATTTGAAGCACATTTTTCAAGTTTTTGAGGCAATTGTCAAAAGATGAACCTACCACGGAGAAGTCATCCATGAACACCTCAATGGTATCTTCCAACATATCCGGAAAGATGGCGGCCATACATCTTTGAAATGTAGAGGGCGCATTGCACAAGCCAAATAACATCCTTCGATAAGCAAAAGTACCAAATGGACATGTGAATGTAGTCTTTTCTTGGTCATCGGGGGGATGAGAATCTGAAAGAACCTCGAATAACCATCTAGGAAACAAAAATGGGAATGATCCGCCAACCTTTCCAACATTTGATCTATAAAGGGGATGGGGAAATGATCTTTTCGGGTGACTTTATTCAATCTCCTATAATCTATGCACATGAGCCATCCGGTCACCGATCTAGTAGAGATTTGTTCTCCCTTTTCATTGGTGATGACGGTCATGGCTCCCTTTTTAGGGACCACATGGACGGGACTAACCCACCTACTATCGGAGATAAATTAGGTTATCCGCGCCTCAAGGAGTTTCAAGACCTCCTTTTTGACCACTTCTTTCATATTGGGATTCAACCTCATTTGAGGCTCAATAGAAGAAGCATGATCGTCACCAAGATGAATTCTATGCATGCATAGGGTAGGACTTAACCCATTGAGATCTCCAATGCTATACCCAATGACACTTCTATGTTCCCTAAGGACATCAAATAGTTGAGTAAGTTGGGTGCCTTCAAGCGTAGCATTGACTATTACCGGGTAAGTCTCATCCTCACCAAGAAATTCATATTTTAAAGAAGGGGGAAGAGGTTTCAACTATACCTTTGGAGGAGGCTTAGAACTCTCCTTCTTAGGTGAAGGCACCTCAAAGGTTTCGATCTTCTCCTTCCTAGAGCAATAGGTTGGAGTGACATCTATGGCAAGCTTTAAGTGTTTCCCTTCTTCATTATCCTCCAAATCCTCTCCCAAAAGTGCATCTTTCAAGGGGTCCTTCTTACCCCTCATACTCTTCAAACTCAAGATCTACTCATCGAAGCTATCTATTCTCTTCACCTCTTTCATGATTAGAGACTTCATTGATTGTTTGAAAGCAAACTCCATGCTCTCATCTCCAACCCTTAGTGTAAGAACATCACGCTTGATATCAATAAGAACTCCGTCCGTTTTAGGGAAAGGCCTCCCGAAGTGTAAGAGGGACTTAGGAGTCTTCCTCCATCTCCATAACCACAAAGTCGCAAGGGATGAAGACCCTTCCAACTTGGACAGGCACATCCTCCAACTCTCCAACCGGGACTTGCACCGATCTATCAGTGAGTTGAATGACTCTCCTTGTAGGCGTGAGTTCAAAATTGAGTTGCTTAGCTATGGACAAGGGCATCAAACTAACACTCGCCTCCAAATCCGCCAAGGCCCTCTTGGCTCCAAGTCCCCAATCTTCAAAGGAATAGAAAATGACCCCGGATCTTCAACCTTCTTGGGAAGCTTATTTTGAAGTACGGTATTAACTTCGGCGGTCAAAGCAATAGTAGCACTTTCCTCGAGCTTGGTCTTGTTGGAGAGGAGCTTCTTAAGAAACTTGGCATAAGTGGGCATTTGAGACATAGCTTGGAAAAAAGGGGTGTGCACTTGAAGTACTTTCATGACTTCTAAGAATTTCATGAATTTATCATTGAGTTGCTTCTTAGCTAGCCTTTAGGAAAAGGAACCAGAGGCACATAGGCCTTGGGTGCTGCTTAGACTAGCCTCTTTGTGTTGCTCATGAACTTCTTTCTCTTGGCTCGGTACAACATCACTTTCATCCTCCATTATTACTTCTTCTAGTAGCTTCTCAACCTCTCCTTCACTCCCCCTTTGCTCAACTTTCAGGCTTTCATTCACCTCACTAGGCATCTTAGGCCCCTCATAATTTGCTCAGGATCTCAAAGTAATGGCCTTGGCATGCCAAATTTGACACGGTCGTTGCACTTGCCAAATTAATAACCTAACTTAGCCTAATATAGGGAAAGAAATGGTCGAATCCACGAGGAAACAAGGAGTATTCAAAGTTTGAAAGCGATTAAGCGAGCTAAGTCTATTTTTAGTGGTTTTTGATATGAATGATTAATTAAGAAACTAGGAACGAATTAGCTAACGATTAAACTAAATGATTGGGTTTAAACTATAATAGGAAGACACTAGGGCAAGGGAATCACTAGTTAACCATTAGCTAACCTATTTGTCAAGCCAAGGGGATTCATTAGAGTCAAATAAGGGAGTAAGTCACTCAAAGGTTTCCTAATTACTCTCTCGAGCTAATAAGGAGTACTTAATTTGACAGGTTCTACCTATTCTCATGGTAAAATCAATTAATCAAGCATTTCCACAACTCATAGTGATCCAAATAAGGTCCTAGAAGGTCAATAACCTATTCTCATGGTGAAGTCAACCTATTAACTAGCCTAAGGTTAATCCAAGGCTTTATTTCTCAATCCTTCACCTTGGATTCCCAAATCAAGTTCAAATGGTGATCAATCAATTAAACAAGGCAATAATTTAAGCTAGACAACCTAATTTATAAACCCCAAGCTTGACTTTTAGGGTCAACTAATGATCACCTAGGTCATCCCCTTCCCCTAACTAGTAAAATATTCACTCGCCATGAAAAGTAGGAAAGAAAAAGCTTTAATCAACAAATGTGATTTAACAATGGTGAAAATCATCTCAACAAAACTAATAAACAACTAACCACTACTATTCAAATGCTAAACCAAAATAAAGCAAGTATAAATAGAAGAATAAGAAATACTCAAAAATGGATGAAAATCAATTGTCAAACTCCATTGAAATAGCTTCAATAATCAATATTCAACTCTTAGATCTAGTTTCTCTCTCTAAGTTCTACTTCTCTCTCTAAAAATTCTTTAATTAGTGTTTATTACGAATGAGTTTTTTTACCCCGTAAACATAAGGGCAAAAATGTAAAAGACGACACAAAAATGGTAATTCTGGGCAAAGGAGCGCCCGCTCCAAGCTTGGAGCAAGAACGCTCCTGGGCCGCTCCAAGCTACTGCTTCTTCTCTTCACTTTTTCTTTGACGGAGCGCCCACTCCGCCTCTTTTGGAGCGCCCGCTCCCCTGTTTTGGAGTCTTTTCCTTGTAAATCTAACTTTAAACACTTCAAGAAGAGATTAGATGGGGGAGGGGGGATGCAAATGCACATGTAATGATCTATATGCAACCTAACTACATGCAAATGAAACAAAACTAAATGCAAAACATGTGCCTATGAGAAAGGATGAAAAAGGGGAAGAAAAGGAAACTATATGGCCTAAAATGCATCTAAATGCAAATAAGTGAACCTAAAGTCCACTTATCACCATCCTTTCTTACTTTAAATTGAAATTTATTTTTGGGCTAACAAGTATGTATTCCTCTGTGAGCCAAGTATAGTTCACTAACGGTTTTGCCCTTTTTTTTGTCTTCCTGCATGCAATTGCTCTTCTTGATTTTGATTGTGACACGTCGTACATAATGAATACTTCATGTTTTTATGTTTTTGGTTGGTAGTAGTAGTCTTCACATAATGAGTTTATTAAAGGACTAAGAACGTGTGGTTTAACAGTGTTCTTCGTTGGGTAACGGAACGGAAACAAGTTCTTCATTTTAGATTTTTTTTATTCATTTTGTTCCGTAAGGGTATTTGACACTTTGATTACTGTCTTCCCCTCCGGGGAAAATTTGATCAATTAGACGAGGGAAACAATAAAACCCACTCAACTTCTCCTTCTTGTAAGTGCCATCACCGTCCGCATCAATCATGCACAATCTTCATCACCACGATCAAAAACAGACCGGGGGGAGGGTTGGAAGAGAGAGAGACATAAGGTCTATTCTTTTCAACTTATTTTTGCTTTATCTTTATTTTCCAGAACTTATTCAAACCTTATTTCTGAGTGGTCAAACCTTATTGTTGCTGATTTGAACGTATTTTTTTGCTAAGTATTGAAAATAAGTTGAACAGAATGGGGCTATATACTTAACAATGACCACATTTGGTTGATGCCACATGCAATTGCCATCACTACCACAATCCGTCACACCCCATCATTATCAATAGTATCAAAGGAGAGAAATAACAACTTTTGACTGAATTTAGATTGATTTTGCATGCAAATACTACACTCCATCATCACGATTCCATCATACTGTCATCATCATCCATGGATGGATAGCTCCAGAGGACAGAAGGAACCACTTTTGACCAAATTTGACTGTTCTAGCTTTTGTTAGGACATATTTTTTTGTTGTATTATAAGTTCACCATGCCTAACGTTTAAATGTTACACCCAAACGGAAGAGAACTGTTAAAGTGAGAGAGAATGGTGTGCTTTAAAGACTTTATTTGAACTGGCAGAAATTTGTAATATTGAGAAGAAAGCAGAATTCGGAAGAAAGTGGTAATTGGGTCTTTTGGAGAATTTGAAATTTGATGTTAGAAGGTCAAAAGAGGTAGATTAAGGGATCTTAAGCTGAGTTATGAAATTCACCTTACTTGTCGAGATAGAGAAGAAACATGCTTGTGTGTGCGTCTTAAATCCATTCCATTTATTTTATTTGGAATGAACACTAACCAAAAACTTTTAGAATAGGAATGTGAAGTTAGTTAAATTGAACCATTCCTTGCTTTTATGTGTCTCCTTTCCATCTCTTTTAATTGAAGTATGCCAAACATGTTTAGCTAGTTGAGAGTGTATGTGGTGTACCATTTTGTTGCAAGGTGCCTTGCTGATGTGAGATATGCTGACTTGTCTGCATTCTTGCATGCCGTGTTATTTGCCTAAAGACACAAGTTACAATCCCAAGTATGAGTTGTTCCCTAAATAACTAGTTACTCCTCCTTAAACCATATGCCTAATTGCTTACACGTTTAGCAGAGGAAACTATCACTACTACTATTAGCTAATACTCCGTAGCTATGCTCTCGTCAGTTCTCCCTCCCAGCTTGATGGTATGAAGCTGAACCTTTCTATTCGTCATCTGATATCCAAGCTGGCAACAATGTGACGTTGAAGGCAAACTATATGTACTGAACTATATTTCTATGTGTGATGTGTATAATAGTACCTATCTATACACTGCTCCTCCAATCTCGCTCGCTCCTCCATTTTCTCCTGCTCCGCACCCTCATCCACCACCACCACAACCGCTAATGCCACCCCCATCCCACCACCGCCAACCTTAAAGAATTTTTTTTACCAAGTTATGAATTACAAAGGCATAAATCTAGAAAAGAATACTTCCTCCCTTGTTTTTTAAATGTGACACTTTTAAATTCACGGACTCCTAGACAATTTTTGGGAAGGAAAGAAATAGAGAGAAAAAAAATAAGGGGACCCATGTGAGAGGAGAGAGATAGAGAGAGCTTATTGACCAAAAAAGAAAGTGTCACATTTAATTTAAAACTTCCTAAAATAGAAAGTGTCACATTTAAAAAAAAACGGAGGAAGTATTTATATCTGAACCACCACATAATCGTCAGTTCACCGCATACTCGTTAAATCTTTCTTTTTGTTCCGATCAACCAATTGTTCCTTCATTAATTTTTGTCTTTTATTGGACATTTACAGGATTTCTTGTACTTTTATTGCAGTGTATAACTATTTTCTTTCTTCTAATGTAACAGAGTGATTTCTTGTTAAAGCGATACTCTGTTATAATATTGGATGAGGCTCATGAAAGGAGCCTGAACACAGACATTCTCATTGGGATGCTTTCTCGTGTAGTAATGCAGCGTCAGGTAATGTTTTTTGGGAAATAGATTTCTGCTTTAAAAGGTCCAAAGCTCCTAACTTTCAGTTATCTCAAAAAAATCCCAATAAATACCTTATTTAGCATATTCATCAAGATTTTCGAAAGTGATCCTGAAAAGTTGGGACCATTGTGAGGTAATTGAATGTTGGGACCTTCCGAAGAAGAATGGTCATAGTTGGGATGGATATTGTCAATTCTCAATTGTACTATCATCTATGTGGTATTTGATGTGATTGGGAATTGAGCGTTAGAAGCAAAAGTCCCTTTAATTTCCAAACATTTTTGTTTCTTTTTTTGTCGCTTCTTTCTCCACTTCATCTAGTTCAGTGTATTTCTGCTATCATAGTGGGTCACCATGTGCACATTAGTATGCCAATTGCTTGAGTCTTCATAAATTTACACCATGTGCATCATTGTGGGAAGAATCTAGAGTTTATTAATTGCTTATGTTTATGTTGATTTCTATCTTATAGAACTTATTACATATTTTCAGGCAATATATGAGGATCAGCAGAAGGTGCTTGCTGGGGAAAAAAATAATAATAATGCAGAGATATTATATCCTCTAAAACTTATACTGATGAGTGCTACCTTGCGAGTTGAGGATTTCACTGCTGGAAGACGGTTATTTCATGAACCCCCACCTGTTATAAATATTCCAACAAGACAATTTCCTGTAACAACACACTTCTCAAAGAAAACAGTGCTTACGGACTATATTAATGAATCGTATAGGAAGGTCTTGAAAATTCACAAGAGGCTACCTTCTGGTGGCATACTGGTGTTTGTTACTGGCCAAAAAGAAGTAGACGGTTTGTGTCGTATGCTTCGTCAAGCTTCAGAGCAATTTGGAACCACAAGTGAAGTGAAGTCAGAAATTGAGAGTGGCACTGGGCAAATTGATGGGTATACTATGAAAGAGATTGATGACGCCCTTGATACTCGAAGAAGCTCAACAGAACAACAAATGGACAGGTTCAGTTCTTACGATGATTGTTTTGATGAATCAGACATCAATGATGCATATTCTTCTGTCAGTTCGGGATCGGATAGTGACTCAGATTTTGAAAATGATTATGAAGATCTTAAGACTTCTAAAGTGGATGATAAGTATTTGTATATTACAGACGGTTTGAACTCCGATTCTTTGAAAGCTGCCTTTGAAGGTTTGACAGAAAAGACTGCTCCAACATCTGAAGACAACAAGAAGAAAATACATTCTGCAACCTTGGATGTTTGCTCAAGTCGGCCTTCTAGCTTGACCAAGCAAAAAGGTGAGAAAAGGGGTTCTGTTGGTATCTTACATGTTTTGCCTCTTTATGCTATGCTTCCAGCTGCTGCCCAACTTCGTGTTTTTGATAAAGTCAAGGAAGGAGAGCGGCTAGTTGTTGTTGCCACCAATGTTGCTGAGACCTCTTTGACTATTCCTGGGATAAGATATGTGGTTGACACTGGAAAGGAAAAGGTGAAGCATTATAATCCTTCTAATGGCATGGAATCATATGAAATACAGTGGATAAGTAAGGCGTCCGCTGCTCAACGTGCTGGAAGAGCTGGAAGAACAGGACCTGGTCATTGTTATTGCCTTTATTCTTCTGCAGCTTTATCAAATCAATTTTCAGAGTTCTCTTGTGCCGAGATTTTGAAAACTCCGATTGATGGTGTTATTCTACTCATGAAGTCCATGGGAATCAGTAAGGTGAGGGCCCTGTTTACTGTAGCAGAATGTTCTAAATTGAAAATTTAACTTTTCATTTCATGTCATGAGGTACACCATTGGTCTTTCATACTACATTATGTCAATCATGGACTTATTGTAGCAAGACTCTTGCGCAGCTACATCATAATAGCGGAAGTAGTAAAATGTTTAGATATGGGTACAATAGTAGTGACAAAGATGGCATATGCGATTTTATGATTTGTTCCGAAGATGCATATATCGTCGTGATTATTTTATCCAAATTCTTAGCAAAAGCTAAAACGTATGTTACGAGAGAAGTGAGCAAAACAATGAGATGATAAAGGCCTTGCAAATCGTTGAAAAGAGGGTAGGGGTGGGAGTAGGGGTGTTAATCATAATCAAGTGAGTCGATCAGATCGCCAGTAAACTCCTACTGGACTCAAAGACCAATTTGTCTTGCTCAACTCGTGCTCATTTCACAAACTCTCAGCTCACAAGCTCGGCTTGCCCAACTTAAGGAAGGCCCATATGGACTCAACTTTATGTATCTAGGTTGGATACACTTTTGTTTTATAATACCCATTACCTTGTAACCTTTCCTAATCTACCGACGTGGGACTTCTAGTTCCCACTCTTGTCTTTTGAATTATCAAACTTTTGTTTTACGTGCTCTGGTCTCTAGCTTCCATCTTTTTTTCTTCTACTAATGTAGGACTTTACTATGGGTTTTGAAAAATTGCTCTCTTTTTTACATCTAATTATTTGTATCAGCTTCCACCTTTTGCTCATTGGTTTTAAATTTAGATTAAAGGCAAAAAAAATGTTGTGTTCAAATTTTCAACATCTTATACACGAAAAATTGTTATTGTGTTGTATGAATATGAACATAATTTCTAATATATAAAAAAATTATGGAAAACGTTATTACAACAAAATATTTATTTTTTTTATTGGAAATAATAATGTAATAAAAGTAATAGTGAAAAATCACCTTCTCACGATTTAATAGAGTCGAATTGGATTTTTTCAACTTGACTTGTTAAGCTCTCTAGTCGAGTTCGACCCCGAGTTGAGTTTTGATTTCGAGTGGGTATTAGCTTATAATGATATTGATGTTCAACTTGACTTGTTAAGCTCTCTAGTCGAGTTCGACTTTTAGTTGAGTTTTAATTTTGAGTTGCTAATAACTTCTAATGAGTTTTGTTCAACTGAATTTTTTTCCCAACTTGATTATCATGATGTCAATATCTCATTGATTTCATCTTATGATGATATGCTCTTAGAATCGTCACGGTTGCTTTTGTTTATACCGGAATATTTTGTTTCGCAGTTTCATTTGTTAAGGCATCTATTTCATGTTACTATGCCATCGTAAGGTTGAGCTTTGTTCTTTAGCATAGTGTAACATACACTTTTGAGTTGGGGATTTATCTATCTAATTCTCTATTATGTTGTAGACTTTGTTTTTGCTATGAGTAGTGCTACCGATATTAGTTTGTTTCACTGAAAAATGGGTGTCTGATTTGCTGCATCTTCTGCATTTGACTTTGGCATTTGTGCTAACTTTCAACATTTGTGTTTTTGTATGATTTAGGTCGCAAATTTCCCGTTCCCAACTCCTCCAAATGCCTCCTCAATAGTGAAATCGGAGAGGTGCTTAATGGCTCTTGAAGCACTTGATAGTGAGGGTAGGCTGACGCCTTTGGGCAAGACGATGGCTCAGTATCCCTTGAGCCCACGACACTCTAGGTTGCTCCTCCTTGCTATACAGATCATAAAGAAGGAGATTAATGATGTACGGCCATATCTAGTTCTAGGTTATGCAGTGGCAGTAGCTGCTGCCTTGAGCTCGTCAAATCCATTTTCTTTTCAGTTTGATGGCGGTCAGTCCAATTCTGACGGCATGGAGCAAAAAGAGGATTCTTGTACTCAAAGCAGCGAAAAAAATGGAGATCAGGGAACTAAGTTAACAAGGAAACAAATGAAGAGATCCACTAAATTTGTTCGTGCAAAATTCTACAACATCAAGAGTGATGCTTTAACTGTAGCTTACACCTTACAGTGTTTTGAGCAATCTAAGAATCCATCTCAATTTTGCAAGGAAAACACGCTACACCTAAAAGTTATGGTCGAAATGTCCAAGTTGAGAAAGCAACTGCTGCAATTGGTCTTCAATCAGAGATATTCTGGGTTGCAGCAAGAGTTTTTATGGACTCATGGAACCCTTAAAGACGTGGATGATAATTGGAGAGTCTCTTATGAAAAAAAACCCTTGTGGGAAAATGAGGAGGATATCCTATGCCAAGCTATATGTGCTGGATGGGCTGACATGGCTGCTATGCGTATAGGAGCAACTAGTGTGTCATCTGAGAGAGATAGAAAAGTCAACGCTAATCGCTATCAGGCATCCTTGGTTGAAGAAACAGTGTTCCTTCATGGCTCCTCATCCGTATCCAGAGCTGCTCAGTTTTTGGTGTATAATGAGTTGCTTTGTACGAAACGTCCATACATATACGGAGCAACATGCGTAAAGACAGAGTGGTTAGTGAAGCATGCTGGATCTTTGTGTACATATTCAGCTCCTTCGGCAGACGCACTACCCTTTTATGATCCTCCTTGTGATCAGGTATTTTGTTATGTCATGCCATCTTTTGGTCCTCACTTGTGGAAACTCCCCCAAATCAAAGTGCCAATCAAAGATGTTCAACAGCGTGTTAGTGTGTTTGCCTATGCTTTGCTTGATGGTCAGGTATTACCATGCTTAAAATCTGTCAAGAAGTACATGGCAAGCCCACCTAGTATCATCTTGAAGCCGGAAGCACTGGGTCAGAAACGTGTGGGCAATCTTTTGAGTAAGTTGAGGAGTAAGTCAAGGACAATTGATAACTGTGCCATGTTAAAAGAAGCATGGGATAATGATCCACATCTGTTACATTCAGAAATACTAGATTGGTTTCAGGATGGGTTCCGTCGTCTGTTTGAAGATTTGTGGGGAAAAATGCACCAGGAAGCCTTTCAGTACCGCAATATCGCTTTGCTGACCAAAACTAGAAAAACAAAGGCATCATTTCTCCGAGCAAACTAGAAAACAAATGCAGAGTGAAAGATTAATTTCAATTGAAGTGATTTTCTCACATGGATATTCTATGCTAAACTTTATTAGAAGGCAATAATCAATTGTTATTTATTATGGTAACTCTTGAAATGCTCCACTTCTCATACTTTGTTGGTCTTGCTTTCGTGTTTTCCTTAATAAGTAGGATCACCAAATTTGTTTTTTTCCTGATGCATATTGAGTATCTGCTTATTTATTACCCTTATAAAACAGAGTATTTTATCCACTTCAATATTGAAACGAGTCTAAAACAGGTGAAATATACAGCTCACACTGCGGGGGAGGTTTGCATTTTCATTGGTGTATTAGCTTTTAGTTGTTCCTCCTCCCTCTTCTATTAGAAATTGAAACATAGAAAAGTGAAAAGATGTGTTGTCCTCTCTTGTCTAACTTTACCTCTCTTTTGAGTCTCTTCTCTTTCCTCTAGAAAAGGGGGAAAGGTTCCTCTAGAAAGAGGGGAAAGATCTGCTTTGATGGCGGCCCTCTTCTGCTTTCTTCTACTTTCTTCCACCAACGAAATTATTTTTTGAGGGTAAGTCAAGTTATAATTCTTATTTCATGTGTTAACTTAACCTAATGAGAAACAACTAGGCCAAGCAGGTGGCGAATTATGATATGCATCGATAACAGGTAATTTGTATAGACCATTTATAGTTTCCTTCTGTATTTTTTATTTTTTTTCAGTTTGGTCATAAATTGTATTATCTTATACGAACAATCAGCCATAAATTGAAGAATAATAAGAGGAGAAGAGGAAGAAAGGGGATGATGCAACAGCTTGAAATTAAATGCTTTTTTATATATATTTTGGTAATATACTCAATTCCACTTAAATTGGTTTAATTTGTTTCTTTCTGCAGTAATTTTGGTATTTTTTTGTTAGGTGATGGAGGAAGATTGACATTTACAGTATGACAAAGGCCATCATCAAAGAGACAGACATTCATGTTCGAGTATATGATGGCTTCCATGCCTGTACCCCTTGAACTCTTCACTTCTCGTTCGAAATACCCCTCTTCAACAAGTACAACAACATCATCATCTTCTGGTTAGCGTCTTCCCCTGAATTTTCCCAAATTTTAGTTTTACTTTTGAGGGTTCGATTTAATTCGACTAAAGTTGGTAGAATTGATATCTACAGGGCGAGGAGGTTACCAAGGTTAACCAGATCCATGGAGGTGTTGAAGAACAGATGGTAAGCAATGGAGATGTTCAAGATATGTTTTGGTCTGAAATCGGTTAGAAAACATATCTTATAGGAACAAGCAGTCCTAAATTGAAGAAGAAAAAGAAAGAGAGGAGGAAGAAAGGTGATGCAATTCAAAAGCTTGAGAAAAAACAAAGGTGTTCTTCCGCTCTTCTCTTGCAATTCTTTTGTTTAGTTTGTATTGTGAACAGGTAGAAACCAGGTTTTCTCATTTTTCTAGTGTTAATTTTATTTGCTTGTGAGCTTCTCCTCCTTCATACAACTTTGAAGCACGGCCTCATCTGGTCGGGCAAATGGAAGCACCTTCAACCATCTACTATTTTTCAGGCAACAACTAGTCAACTACTATGAATTTAAGGTAATATTTCTCATTATATATACTTCCTCCGTTTCAAAAAAATAGCTACACTTTCCATTTAAAGAAGTTTCAAATTAATGACTACACTTTTCCTTTTTCCTTTTTTTGGTAACTTTTTCTCTCTATCTCTCTCCTACCACATATCTTACCCCACAATCTCTCACACAAACAAAAAGTGCCTAGGAGTCCGCAAAAAAAGAAGTGTAACTATTTTTTTTGAAACGGAGGAAGTATATATATATATAGGCTAAGGTTTCCATGAGAACCCCCTTGTCTTGAGAACCTCTCTTATGGGAATTGCTTCATAGCTGTTAGATTCAATTATTAAGCAACGCATTCCAGCCATTGGATTAAACACCCTCAATTAATCGTTCGACGCATTACTAACACATTCACTGTCTTACTCCCTCTTCATCCTAGCGTTCTCCCTCTCGGTGCTCCATAGCGTTTCTCCCTCTCTGTGCTCAAGAATTCGGCTTTCATCTGGTAAGGGTTTTTTTAATCATCAATGAGGTTTTTGTGGAATTTATTGATTGCATTGAGTTGGTATAATGACCATCTGCGCGAATCTTGTTCAAGAATTTATGAATTTGTTTCATTGATTCTCCAATAATTCATCTGGTTAGGGTTTTTTGTATCATCAATTAGTTTTTTTTTTATCATCTAAGAATTCCCTCTCTGTGCTATATCTAGCTCAAAATTGGAGTGATGTTTCTTAGTGAAATTCTTAAGCATACTTGCGCGAATCTTGTTCAAGGCAATGTACAAGGTCCTTTTTGTGATTGCTCTTTTTCGAATTCGGTATTTGCTCCATGATTTGTTCAATTGGGTTTTTTTGGTGGTGTTAAATGAGTTGAATGATGCTTTGGTGATGTTACTCAAATCTATTTAGTAAAATGCTTGAATTCGAACATATAGTGAAATGCTTGAATTCGAACATTTCCTTGTTCTGATATAGTGAAACCCAAGCACCCAATTTAATGAAATGCTTGAATTCGAACATATATTTATGTTGTTCTGCCTCAAACTATTTATGCTATAGTAGTTTAGGTTGGGTATGCCCATTGTTGTTTGCTTGTTGGGTTTATGTTATAATCATGAAAAATGGATTGGAGTGTGTAAAATATGAAATATAGTAGATTTCCTCATCTGGGTATATCTTGTGTTTGCGCATTTGTTGTACTGCTTGTTTTTATTGTCTGATTTTTTGTTATTTCATCTAACATTAACTCGACAGTTTGATATTATGTGATGTGATGCACGGTATGTAACAAGGTGGCAGAAGTTGGGGTAAAGAGAAAAAAAGCAAAATTGGAGCCTTGGAGGTAGGGTTTGTGGGTTTGGGAATAATGGGCAAAGCCATGGGCCTATGGCAATGAATTTGCTACGCTATGGCTTTAAGGTTAGTGTCTGGAATAACTTTCCCAGGTAATGTATATAAGTTTTCTGGAATTATTGTTAAATTTAAGAACTTTATGTTATGGTTTAGGATTAAATGTATTAATTTGTTGAATTAGTGTTCATGGTTATAGGTTTTTAACTTCCTCGTGTTTATTTATAGAAGTTGTAGTTAGTTTTCTGTTCATTTAAGTGAGACCCAAAAATCTTGATGTCGGTCGTTGACTTGCTTGTACTGTCGTTGGTTGAAGCTGGTGATCATGATTCAAATCAGTCCATGTCGTAAGCCTTCTTCTTTTGGCTTGCCCTCTTACTTCGGTTTCAGTCAGCGATCAGGGGGCTGCTGCCCTGATACCCGGTGCCGGGGTCTGCTGCTCTGGTATAGCGCTGCTGCCTTGTCCTCCCCTCAACCTTAAATTTTGAGGAAAAAACCTAAAGAGATACCTTCGTTAATTTCGAGGCATTGTTATTAAAAGCCGGGTTTAAAATGCTTCACACGCCTTAGATTTCTCCCTCAGAGATTTCAATGAGAAAATGCTTTGGATGGACAACTCCCTCAAATATTTCTCCAAGAACAACATCTATCTCATCAAACGATGCCACAAGCCAAATCATAAAGGTACAAATGCTAATTTTTTTTTATATATATATACCCAAAGTTAGGATTCTAAACTCGATTTTCCGTATTTTCTGTCACAATGGCTGATATATTAGGATATGCTATCCTCATGAATGTTGGTTTTCTATAATTGAAAGATTAAGCGTAGTACTGATGCACAAACATCAATGGAAACGACAACACATGAATCTGTTGATGTCAATCTTAGAGTATTGTTGCATTGGATGAAAAAAATTGAAACACTAAGCATAATGCTAACAAGCCTAACATCAACTTTAAACTGACTAATCCAGAAGGTTCTACCTTTCTCACGATGTGATAACTTAACTTCTGTTCTATCTTTAATCCCTCTTTCAATTTATATTACATTGCTTATACTTACAGCTTTTGCTTATGTGATCATGCTATTGTTCTTTTGATTCTATTTACAGTTTTTCAATTAAGAATTAGAGCTTTCAATTAAGTTGTCCAATGTTACGTTGAGGAACTCGAAGAATTATTTAAATTGAGTTTTTTGGTTATTTCATCTTCCTTATTCCTTATCTTATCTTGTTTATGTGAGATGTCAAATTATTTTGCAGGCATTTTTCTAAATACTATTATGCAGTTTGGTTGGCCCTTCGACAGGATTGCGGAGGTCTTTTCTTCAAGTTAGCACTTCTAAAATGCGAAGTTGTGAAACCTGCTTGGCTTTTTTTGGCTGTACTGAAATTTGGCTATAGTAGATGTTTGGTAATGAGCTTTTAACAGTCTTCTTATATTTCTTATGTTGGGAATGTCTACAGGCATCATGCTCCCTTCTGTTGCTTGGTTATCTGCATGCTGTTAAAGACTTGTAGCAGGAAGTGTAAGTGAGCATCGCTTAAAATACTCAAAGCTAAAAGAAGAGCATCTACTAACTCCTGTAAGATCAGATTTTAACTTTGTTAAATTTTTAGGCCTTTTAAAAAGGATACACAGATCATCCTTAAATTTAAAGAGCGCTATCACGAAGGAACAGTAGCAATGTTACAGTCACAAAAGGATTATGGAGTTCAACTCATGTGGGTCATGTTGGTGGGCATGGTTTTGGTTTGTTTTTGGGATTGGGTTAGGTGTACATGTGATGTAAGGAGTGGCTGCGGACTGCTAATATGCTACTTTGTTGCTGCTGCACTCTACTGAGGTGATATGTGGTGCTGTTTTGTTGGATTGGTGTTGCAAACTTGCTGAGTGGGGCTATTGTTGGACAAGGACTAGCTTGCTTGGCTGCTCAACAACGATTTCAGACCTGATTGCATGTGTTGTGTATGCTGGCACTACTGCTGATCTGCTTCCACTAGAAGCTCCTGATGCTGTTGATATTGTGATGTTGGTGTTGTTGCTGATGGTGTTAGACTGTACTCTCAAGCTTGGCCTTTGGAAATGCTTTCCTAACTTGTCTTGTTTGTGATTTTTTAAAATTTTAGATTAAAAAAATTGTATGTTGGATTAAGATTTATAGACATATTTAAGATTAATTTTATAGTACCTTTTGGTTTGAATATATATCTCTATTATATAAGGGAAGAGGTGAGGGTGGACACCAAAAATGAAAAAAGGAAAAAGCAAAATATAATAAATTAAGGAAGCTAAAACTACTATAATTAAGGTAGATATGTTTTTTATTTTTTTCAAAAAATGTCAATTTTTATTTTCTCCAAAATTCTTACATAATATTGTTTCGCACGTATCGCGTGCATATGAAGCTAGTGTATGCAAAGTTTCAAAGTTTGTACTCTAATTTTTTGTTTCTCTAAAAGTTAATCAACATTTTATGTTGTGTTATTCATGTGCAAATATTTACTATCAATTAGATGTTATCGTTTAAAGTTGCATGGAAATATATTTTGTCATAAAATAAAGCTATTAGTATTCAAAACGTTGAAATTTTTCCTCATTGTTGGAGGCATTTTTTTATATATGAACTAGTCATTATAAGTAACATTTATAATTACAAAATTAATTTTTTATTGCCATTTAATCTGTTATTGTTTCGCAATGAACATAGTGGTCATGTAACATTAGACGACGAACAAGTCGATTTTGTCGTTGATATCAATAATGACGGGACTAATAATGACGATCACAATGACCAAAAAACACGTACGATTTGCCTTTAACTACGATTATATCCTTATAGCGATGACTTTTTTCCTCAATAAAAGACAAATTCTAGTAGTGCATTGCAATTCTATACATCTCAAATTGCATCTTGATCATTTAAGTTTTGATCAAGTTCAATTATGAGAGGTATGTATTAATTCATTTCTCCTTTCTTCTACTAGTTATTAAGTATTGTATAAGGTAATGGTGCGTCCTGTATACCTTAAAGGTACTTCATGGGGAGACTAAAGGTACTTTTTGTATAAGGTAATGATGCTTCATGTATACACTAAAGATACTTATTATAGGATAATTTTCGTGTAAGGTGAAGATACTAAATGTACATGTAAAACTAAAGGTACTATAGGTATAGGTTAGAGGTAATTCTCGTATAAAGTGAAGGTACAGTACGTATACATTAAAGATACTACACGTGTAAACTAAAGGTACTTCTTGTAGAAGGTGAAGGTACTATATGTATATACCAAAGGTAGTGCACGTATAAAATAAAGGTAATCTACATATACATTAAAACTACGACATGCATATACTAAGGGTACTAGATGGGTGCACTAAAGGTACTAGCTAGACGTGTGCACCAAAGGTACTTCTCGCATAAGGTGAAGTACTAGACGTATATACTAAAGGTACTCAGGGTTGATCCTGATCTTTTCGGGGTCCGGGGCGAAATAACATTTAAGGGCCCTTTAACCATATGAATTTTAAAAAAATATTTTATTACACTGAACAAAATATTTTTTTCGGTCATACAAATTTCAATTTCATATTACAATATAGAGTAATATGAGTTATTAATAGTAGTTTTTGTATACTTTATGTTTCGGGTACAAGAAACACAGGAAAATTTATAGTTCGGGGGAGTCCAAATCCAGCTAGGGTAGTAACTAGTAACAAGTCCAAGGTCTTCGAGTTTCTGGTACCTGCAAAACCGAGCACCATGAACTACCCCGGGGATGTTCCCGGGATCGGCTCTCCGATGCTTAAGTCAGATCTGATCTCAGAAGGTCAGAGAGCAGTACAAGTAAATGCTTTGGAATGTGTGTAAAAACGTAAATGAACGTACTTGAATGATCAGGAGAAAGTACTATTTATAGGTAGTACTGATGTGATGTCACCTGGTGAAGGTGATGACGTCATGAAGGCCTTTTGTCAGTGGGCTTGATTGAAAGCCTGTATCTTCTGGCCTGTAAAGCCCCATGGGTAAAATGTTAGTTCTACACATCAAGGGTATTTTAGTCATTTCACCGTAAGGTGGGCCATGACTGGAGTGGGCCCGAACATTAGCCTCACGCTTTATGTCGGAGTTTTAGGACCTTGATGAAACTGTGATATGGAGCGGAATATTTCGTTGCTCTAAAAATTTGACGTACCCAAGTTGATGGGTTTCAATTTCGACTGACCTCAAATTTGACCGACTCCAAATTCGAGTAGCTTTAAGCTTCGAATGACCTCAGACTTCAAATAACCTCAAAAATTCGAATGACCTCAAACTGCGAGTGGTGTTGATTTCGACAAATACGAAAGTTCGAATGACCTCAATCGAAAACCAACTTTGGTGTGTGTGTTCTATTATATCTCGACGTATACTCAGTGACTTTTTTCAATTGACACAAACTTCTAATCGAGGTAGCTTCAGCAAACTTCGACCGGGTGTCTTCTAATAAACCTTTGATAGAAAACTCGAATGACCAGCAACATCTAAAATAGGGCCTATGCATCTACTACGCTTGGACGAAGTCAGACATAACTACACATCAACCATCTCATAATTTAATATGACCAAATGTACTGGGATGAGATTAGCCAATCATCACCCAAATGCATTTGTCCTTTATCACCATAATTAGATAACCTTTGATTTTGTCTTATATGCATGGGGATTTAGCTTCACCTTTTTTTTTTTGCTTTCTTTTCTTGTACAACAGTTCGAACTTCATTGCTTGTGATGATGATGGTGATGCCCAACATCACACCATTGATTTTCCTAATCAAATGATTCATGCCTCCATACATAATACTCATAGTGGTTTAGAGTTGCTTGATCATGATGATGGTGATGACAAAAAGGAGAAACATTACCCAGCTATATTCGATTATGATGAGGGTGATGCTCTTCGTGCAATAACTTGTTTCACTTTCTTATACCCATTTTCTAGTGGTGAGATGATCATGAAGATCATTGGCATCACACCACCAATTTCCTTCTTATTTCTTATACCCAGTTCAATAGCTCATGCTCGAAGGTCTACCTCGCTTTATCTTCTTGCTTTTTAAATTCGAACTCCATTTCTCAAATGCCCATGCAACAGCTTGTCTCGAACGCCCTCACTCGAAGGTTCTTCCCTAATCGGCCGAATCCTCTATGCAGCTCTTTTAAAGCATATCACGCATAATTCACGTTCAATGCAAGTGATGACAAGGATGATGATGCTCGAAGGTGACCATAAAATTTCGAAAGCACCACTGTCATCAAAGTTCTCGCATGTACGAACATCATGCAAGCTCGAGGCAGACAACATTTCAAGCTTGAGGCAATTGTGAAATGAAGACCTTCTATTAATCAATACTTCGAGGGTGCTTTTGGTTTTGACTGAGTGTAATTCATGCTGATGGTGAATTCGAGGTACTTGATAACCCACATAGTCGAGCTACCTGTGAAGAGCATCTACTTCCACCCACCTAGCTTTTTCTTTCATTCTTAGAAATTCGAGGTGGCATAATCGCGTCAACAAACTCGAAAGGCCTGATCAAGTAGGTCGAAGACATGGCAGGAGATTGGAGTTGGCCTTTTTAAGTGACGATCATGCGGCTCAATCATGCGATCATACGGCTTGATCATGTTAATTCGAACTCATGGCTTGTTTTGTCAAGATCATATGGTGATGTTGATCATATGGCACTCCATAAAGTACTTCGATCATGGAATGATGATGATGATGGCGCTCAAACTCGAGTTGACCAAGAAATGATGATCATGTGGCTCGATCAAGTGAGTTGATCATGTGGTTTGTTTTAACCAAATCATACGACGATGATGAGGTGTTTGAGGTCTTGATCATTCCATGGTGATCATGTGGTAATTCATGTTGGTATTCCTTTTTCAAGGCAGACAATCATCTTGATCATGTGATGATGATGATGTATGATCAACCATAAAAATGAGAACCATACTAGCTATGCTCCATGATGATGATGATCAGATCAACTTTCGCGCTAGTTCGAGGCAGATGATAACGCCCAGCTCGAGAAGCATGCACGTCGAGCCCCACACACATTACCTCACGCATAGCAGCTCAAGGAGCTATCCTCTCCATGCTCATTAATAATTCGACGCACCCCTTCTAATCAAAATATGCACTGGTAGCTTTGAAGTTTCAATACCTCGAGGCGCTTTGACGGAGTTGATAGATGTCATTCATGGAAGCTCGAAAAACACAATAAGAAGCATGTCAACCTTCGACGTAGCGTTTCTCAGTAAAATGAAACCCGACTGGCTGCTTTGACCGGACCGTTGACTTCATTTCTTCGAATGACTCAAATTTCGACAAACATCAAAACTTGAATGACGTTAACCTTCGAGTGAGGATGCGCTTGCTGGTTTTGGATGTTACATGACAAACTTCGACGTCCGAATTCGATCGAATAGGAAGCTTGATTCTAGTATGTGTTTCTCACAGTACTTCGATGTAGTCACATGACGTAAACATTAAGTGATTAAATTCTGTTCTTTGAGTGTCATAAGAACTCGAATGTCTCTAAAGGTAGAAAACTCGAGTGCCTTTTCACCTCATTCGAAGGGCATTAGCAGACCTCCAAGAACCTCGTTCGAAGAGTGATTTTGATGTGGGTGTCTTCAAAACATCGACATATGCATAAGTGTTTCTTTGAAATGACATAAGGGTGTGCCACGATCAATATGGTTGAAACTTTATTGAACATTTCACTCCGGATAATTGGTCGAGCAAGTACATATATACGTTGACTCGAATTGATGGATGAAATGATTGTTTCATTCATTATATATCGGCTCGAATTGAATCGTTCCCGTGAGAGGTTGAGTCTTGTCATTCTTGACTTTTCTTGCATAGAAAGCATGGGCATTATTTGGTCGACGTGTATCTTAACATTATTTTTGCCAAGGGACCGTGTTAGAATCAGACCTCAACATTAGCCCCACGCTCTACGTTGGAGTTTAGGATCTTGATGAAACTTCGATGTGGAGCGGAATGCACTTGCTTGTGATATTCGACATAGCCTTGCTCATGGTTAAGTAAATAATTTCAACGTACCCTGGTCAAGGGTGTTTGTGAGAATTCGATCACACTCCTCTTGGGTGTCTTAGAAAATTCGAACACCCTCACTTTGGGTGCCTTAGATTTCGAACACCCTCATCTTGGGTGCCCTGAAAACTTCGAACACCCTCATCTTCAGTGCCATGGAAAATTCGAACACCCTCCATCTATGAGTGTTTGAAAAAACTCGAACACCCTCCTTTTTTGGGTGTGTACAAAAACTTCGAACACCCTGACTTGGGTGTGTATAAAAAACTCGAACACCCTCACTATGGGTGTCTTAGAAAAACTCGAACACCCTTATCTTAGGTGTCTCATCAAAACTCGAAAACCCTCCTCTTTCCTTGTGTGCATGAAAAAACTCGAACACCCTCCTTTCCTTGGGTGCATGACAAAACTCGAACACCCTCCTTTCCTTGGGTGCATGAAAAAACTCGAACACCATCTTCCTTACTTGGGTGTATGAAAAAACTCGATCACCCTCTTCCTTACTTGGGTGTATGAAAAAACTTCGAACACCCTCCTTTCCTTGGGTGCATGAAAAAACTCGAACACCCTCTTCCTTACTTGGGTGTATGAAAAAACTCGATCACCTTCTTCCTTACTTGGGTGTATGCAAAAACTCGAACACCCTCCTTTCCTTGGGTGCATGAAAAAACTCGAACACCCTCTTCCTTACTTGGGTGTATGAAAAAACTCGATCACCCTCTTCCTTAATTGGGTGTATGAAAAAACTCGAACACCCTCATTATGGATTTCCTTCTTCGATGTTGCCTGGTGAGGGCTAATGAGTCATATACTCAATTTGCTCGAAGTGGTTACCTCATTTAGTTTGAGGTAGTTGCATGCCCTGAACGAGTGACAACTTTCGTATGTCATTGCTCGAATGACCTCTACTCGAATTAGCTTGGTTAGGGCTAATGAGCCTCAGGTTCATTTGAGGTAGGTGCCTTGTTGGAAGGGCTTTTTTGCTCGAGGTGGCCTGGTTAGGACTAATGAGTGTTATACTCATTTTTGCTCGAGGTGGATGCCTTGGTTGAAGGGCTTTGAGACTTCGAGGGAGCCTGGTGAGGGCGAATGAGTCATGTACTCACTTTGCTCGAAGTAGGTGCCATGTTGAAGGGCTTTAATACTTAGAAAATATTTCATAGCATTTTGATTAAGGGATGTCCCTTGAGAAGGCTCGAGGTAGCTCTGTTAAAGAAATTATGAGTTTCTTTAAAGAGTTCGAGGTAGCCCCGGTAAGGGAAGGATGATATTGCTGAAGTTGTTCGACGTAGCCCCGGTTAGGGGAGTGGAGGTGTGCCACGTTTAATTTGACGTAGCGTCAATGTTGAGTGACATGTTAGGTCTAAAAAAATTTAACAACTAAATAGATCAGATCTCAAATGACCTGCTAGGTCATGTTTCATTTGATAACTTGGTCATTTTACAAGGCCGTTTTGACCGGTAAGGTCGCGGCATTTTATAAGTCTAAGACAAAACAAAAGTTCAGCATGGCAGATTTCGATATCCTCTTTGACCGGCAAGGTCGAGGTACCATTAGCCCCTGTATATGCCTCGTTAAGTTGTTTGATGATCTAGAGACGTACCCTTCGGTCTCGTTGCTTTTCGACTCAGTTTCTCTCTTCTTCTCAGTTCGACGTTCATCCCATGGGTTTTTCAGATATTTGTTCAATTTTCCCTCATCAGCGAGCTTATCTAGGGATCTCTTTAATTCACGACAGTCGTTGGTTGTATGACCACAATATCGATGGTACTCGCACCATAACTTCTTATCTCTCCTGAAATTCGACGTCTTGATGGGAGTGGGTTTGGGAAGCACAAACTTCTCCTTCAAGTCGAGGTATATTTCTCGTCGATTGATGTTATAACGAGTGTCATGACCTCCGTCCGAGCGATGATGTCTCTTCAACCTATCGGACATGCCATCCTTAAAATTCGATAGCTCATTCTTCCTCTTGGTACTTCCTTCGTTTTGCGTGGACTTGCAGATGTCCGATGCTTGAATGAACTTTTGTGCTTGCCTCATCGCGTCGGCTAAGGTGAGAGTCTCTCTCATAGCGAGCTCGAACTTGAACCATCCAGGATGGAGGCATTCATCAATGCCGTAACGGCAACTCCATCTTGGAGGTCGGATACCTTGAGGGATTCTTCATTAAATCTCTTGATGTAACAGCTCAAACTTTCTCCCTTTTGCTGAAAAATCGACATCAAGTGCACACTGGTCTTTTTATGGCGCTTTGCCACGATGAAGTGTTGGGAGAATAGGGCCTCGAGGGCTGAGAAGCTGGTGATGATCCCAGAAGGTAGGCTGGTGAACCAGTTGAGGGCTAACCCTTTGTGTGTGGTCGGGAAATACCTACACCATGTGGCTTGACAGAAGGTCTGCACGCTCATTTGTGCTTTGTACGCTGCTAGGTGGTCGGCTTGGTCGGTAGTGCCTGAATAACGCTCGATCATGGGGATCTTGATTTTGCCTGGGTTAGGGGTCTCCATGATGTGCTGGTTGAAAGGGGATTTATGCGGCATGGCCGAGCCAACCCGAAACCCGAATTCAGCAACCTCTTATGGTTCTTCGACGTGATGCTCGACCTCAGTCCTGGGTGTGTGACGGTACTGCCCTAAGGTTTGTGTGGCCTCTGAATAATTCGAGTTCGCTACATGAGACTGCTCTCTCCTTTTTTTATTGTCATTCGAGTGTCGAAGTTCTTGCTCTTTATTTGTTTCTACTGTATAATGTGTCGAGCGTCCTCTTGACTTGGCGACACGATAGATTTCTCTTACGAAGCAGCAGGTATCCTCTTCGATGGGCCAGCAGCAGCGTGCTCGGTTAGGGCACGTTTTGGGTTTGCTGCCCTTCGATGAGCCTGCGGCTAATCTAAGACTGCCCCTCTGTCAGGGGGAGTAGTCTATTGAGTCTTGATTACTAAGACGAGTTGTTGCATGAAGGTGGTCATGTGTCTTTCCATTCGGAGCTCAAGTTGTCGAAGATCTGAGTACGTGACTGCTGGTGGGGTGCTTTCAAATCTGCGTCAGCCTGACTTCCAGTAACGGGGACATCAATCTCGTCCTCGACGATGGCACCTCCTTGGTTCAGTAGAGTAGTATACGCATTCTCAGAAGTAGTCCTTCGAGCAGTAGCACCGCAATTACCTTGTCCTCGTGTCATGGTGTTCGAAAATGCAGTTATTATGTTAGATCCCCACAGATGGCGCCAACTATTTTGGGTACAAGAAACACAGTAAAATTTCTAGTTCGGGGGAGTCCAAATCCAGCTAGGGTAGTAACCAGTAACAAGTCCAAGGTCTTCGAGTTTCCGGTACCTACAAAACCGAGCACCGTGAACTACCCCGGGGATGTTCCCGGGATCGGATCTCCGATGCTTAAGTCAGATCTGATCTCAGAAGGTTAGAGTGTAGTACAAGTAAATGTTTTGGAATGTGTGTAAAAACGTAAATGAACGTACCTGAATGATCAGGAGAAAGTACTATTTATAGGTAGTACTGATGTGATGTCACCTGGTGAAGGTGATGACTTCATGAAGGCCTTTTGTCAGTGGGCTTGACTGAAAGCCTGTATCTTCTGGCCTGTAAAGCCCCATGGGTAAAATGGTAATTCTACACATCAAGGGTATTTTAGTTATTTCACCGGTAAGGTGCGCCATGACTGGAGTGGGCCCGAACACTTTATTTATTAAAAGACTATATCTCCACTCTTGTACAGTTATGTGCTTCATCTATCGAGTTATTATAATATTATAATGAAAGATCTTCATATAATAAATATTAAATCTTTGATTCTTAATCAATATTCTACTAAGTTTTCACTTTTTAGATATAATCAAGTTTGATAAAAAAAAAAGCAAAGTTATATATGTCTCAAACAAAATTAGACATTAACATTTTGTTTGTAAAGAAAATAATGAAGGTTGTCCTTGTATCTTAAAAAAAAGGAAAAATGAAAATAAATTATCTTAAAACCCAAAGGGAGAAAATGGAAGCAAAATACATCAACCGCTAAAAAAAAAGGTTCAGACTTCAACTAGAAGGAATAGAAATTGAAAAATAAAGCTTAAAGATAGAAAATAGAAGAGAAATTGAAAAATAAAGCTTAAAGTTAGAAAATAGAAATGAAGAGAGGATACTGGCTATAACAAGAATCGAACACGGGCTCGCAACAATGTTCCAACCATCTAACCGTTGGGCCATTGAAAGTTTAGTTGACATTAAATGTGTATTGCAATATTATTATATTTGCCTGATGGAAAATTTGTAACTGGACCGTTTTCTCCATGGGTCCAGGGCGGCCGCCCCGCCTGCCCTGCCCCAGGGACGGGCCTTAAGGTACTACATGTATACATTAAAGGTACCGCACGTGTAGGCCAAAGTTATTGCTTGTATAAGGTAAAGGTTTTACACGTATATATTAAAGGTATTACACGTATACACTTAAGGCACTACACGTGTCACCTAAAGGTAATTCTTGTATAAGGTAAATGTATTACATGTATAAACTCAAGGTACCACATTCATATTATAAAGGTCATTCACGTATAGGCCAAAAGCAATTCCTGTATAAAGTAAAGGTACTTCGCATATAGACTAAACTCGTTCACGACCAAAATGATAAAGAGGTAATTCATGTATAGTCAAAAGGTACTTCTTAGGTGAATGACCTTAATAATGGAGGAAGCACTTGAACTAACAAGCTATAAGGATACTAAAGAAAGAATGGATACTTCTAGAAGCTTCTCGCAAGCCAATATCTTCTTCCGAAGTTACTTCTCAAAGATCCGAAAGATGAATTCTGTCCCTTTATGTGCTTTGGGTACTTCGATTTTCCTGAATTTACATTGTTAATTACTTCCTTTTTATTTATTTATTACCGATATCGTCGTCGACAATTGTCAATTTTCCGTAATCATATTATGGATCTATGTGAGTAAAAATTCTAATCTATGAGTTTTTTCAGATAGGGTTTTTGTTGTTTAGTCTATTTTTCCTGCGAATTCGTTAATGAATGGTTTTTAGGTATTGAATGCCAAGAGAATCAAGGTAGCGCCATGAGTGAGGAGTACACTGTTGCCTGGGGTGTGTTTCTCTTCTATCAAATTGTCAATTTGGTACTGGTCTTTGGTGCACTGATCCTAGAGCTACTCAACTCGAGTTTTCAGGCGACAGAAGAGGCCTTTAGAGGTAACTATGCTCTACTTGTTTGTTTTTAAAAAGTGGTTAGAATGTTGATTATACTACCCAATCTTATGTACACTACATTTTAATGTAATTGAAATATGTTGATCATGCATTTTCCCTTCCTGGGTGGTCCATCGATCTGTCTCTAATGATGTTTTGATATACAAGAAATGTACACTGAAGCAAATGTGCGCTCGATAAATATCTAACAATGATGAGTTGAAGACTAAGTGTTGTTGTTAACATGGAAAACTTGAACCTTTATGCTCAGAGTGATATGAGAGCGATATCTAACAGTGATGATTTGATGAGTTGATGACTTTTTGTTCTTGATAACATGGTAAACTTAGCTCTTGTCCCGAGCTATTGTTGTTGTATAGTTTTGTCATTCATCATCCTCGCCCATTTTTCGTTCTTTGGATTATCAACATTCTTAGATTTTGATTAATTATTGTAATATGTTAGGCAATAGCTCTAGGTTTACGGCACATTGACAATTGGATATAATTATTAGTGAGTTTTAAAAAAGATTGGAGTTTGTATCGTTATTTGGGGTCCTCTTACTTTGATTTGGTTTTGGTTTTTGGAATCCTCTCTGCAACTCTTCTTCTTTCAATTCCCCACTCTTTCTTTTGCAAAACCCTAAACCCATCTAAGTAAAACTGGTATTCTACCCTCTAAATTTGTGTTTGTTGCAAAACAGTAGCAGGGATAGGTGGGAAAAGCCTTGCAATGAAGCCTAGAATGATGACAACTAATGCCTCTTTTAGTGATGTTTTTACCAACTATGCTGACTATCTTGTAAGTTCTCTTCTCCCTATCTCTTTCTTTTCAATGTTTTGTTCAAATTGGAGTTTTACTATTGAATGTTTGAAGTTGAATGGAGTGTTAAAATGGGAAGGTCTAAGAGAAGTTGGGAGTTCTCAAAAAGGATCGGTTTCTTATACATGTAAATAATATATGGGTTGTTTTAATTTTGGTTCCTTTTCTTTTGTTTTTAACCAAATATATTTATTAATCCTCCTCCTTTCGATAGTTGTTTCTTGTTCACTTTTCGGGGACATAAATTTTCCAGTTTCATTTTGTTCTTGAAGTCTCTCTTCTTCATTCTTCTCTCTGTTGGGTCCGCGAGGCAGATTCAGGATGTAATACCCCCACAATTCCTCCATTTAAAAACCTCTATAAACGGAGAAACTGCCGAGATGTTACGCCACGTATGAAAATACGTAATGCTAAATAGAGAATACAACGGAAGTCTTTTAAAACATAACTTGAAATACTTTAATAAATCAAAATATAAAATTCAATAAATGAGTTATCAACTCAAGAACTACCCCATAATAGTTCCTTATTTAAAAGAAACATAAACCAAAATAACTTTATTGAAATAAGTGTTTATGCACTAAAATTCTCATCTTGATGCTCATGATCCCCATACAGCAACACCTGTACCTGAAACTCAACCTCTAAAATCTGCTCGTCATTCACAAAGACATTCATTAATGGGTCGTCACAGGGTCATTGAGGTAAAACAATAACCAAAACAAACAAAACACATACATCAGCAACGCTGAGTACATAACACTATTAAGCTAATGAAATAATCCTCAAATAATTCAGCTTGGTCTTCTCATGATTCTAAATGCACAACAAAGACTGAACTAACTAAATTCATTCTTTAATATATAGGAAAAATTGACAAGAACAGTCCAAACTATTGGCCATCTTCTATAAACAGTCCAAACTATTGATAATCTAGGAACAGTCCAAACTATGACACCCATCTACCATAAACAGTTCCAGTTACCTGGTAACCTGTTATAACAGGTAAAACTTGATTTTTTTTAATTTCTTTTTTTTAATAACCTGATTTAACTTTAAAAAAAGAAACAAAACTCCACCCCACCACCTGCCAGCCCCCTTCCCACACCCACACCACCACAAACTCCATTAACACCACCACAAACAAAAACAAAATCTTCCCCCACCCTACTCCCTGCCAACCAGCCCCACTCCTTCCCAGACCCACACCCACACTGCCACCACCACCCTCCGCCCATCGATACCACCTTTAGAATCTCAACCACCATTAATCAGACTTAAAATACCACACAACACCACCAATCGAATTTCGAACACCAGCCTCTAACACCACCGCGAAACTCCAATCGAAACCACGACTATCACCACCGTGAAACACCAATCGAAAACCACAACTATCACCGCCATTAAACCCAGCAAACACCACCATGAAACCAAACTACCACAACCGACCCAATTTAAAACCACCACGAAACCCCAAAGGAAAATCCAATGGAGGAAAGGGATTGGAGGAGAGCGAACTGGTGCGAGGAGAAAGTATGGAGGTGAGAGAAATCGCGAGATGGTGTTGTTTGTTGATCGAAGTTGGGTGAAGATTTAGGTGGCTTCGATGGTGTTGGATTTTTCGAGGGGAGGTGGAGGTTTTTTTTTATTACCGCCTGCAGATCGTTGCCAGAGGGGGAGTGGAGGCATGTTGGGGTTTTTTTTTAGAGAAAGGTGATTTGGGGGTGGTTGGCAGGGAGTGGGGTGGGGGGAAGGTTTTGTTTTTATTTGTGGTGGTGTGGGTGTGGGAAGGGGGCTGGCAAGTGGTGGGGGGTGGGTTTTTTTTTTTAAAGTTAAATCAGGTTATTAAAAAAAAAAAAATTTACCTGCTACAACAGGTTACCAGGTAACTGGGACTGTTTATAAAAGATGGGTGTCATAGTTTGGACTGTTCCTGGATTATCAATAGTTTGGACTGTTTTATAGAAGATGGCCAATAGTTTGGATTGTTGGCGTCAAATTTTCCTAATATATATTGGCAATGAACGGGCACCGTCATCCACTTGGAGTAATATATCGGCTACTATTTCTTGTGTAAGAGATTCCACACTTCTTACTAATAAAGTAAAGTTCCATGAACTTTAAATAACTGGACTCGAGAAGTACACGCTTGTTAGTGAAATGAAAGAGAGAGTGAGAGTGAGCCCCTAGGCTCAACATCTCGACAGAGACACTATGAGTGACACCTAGTCCACTCGATAACCTTTTTGATAATTTGGAATTCCATAAACCTTTCTTGATAAAATTAAAGCAATATCATCGTCATGCTATGCCAATGCAGGAGTATAGTTACACATTAACTCCCCCCCTTATATTCAATACTCATGGGGGATCCTACCCAAGAGTTTTATTGTCAAAGTTCGATATGTGAGTCACACACGACATTTACAAATAAGCATATAAATTAATTTCTTATCTTTTTTAATAAGTGATAACAAACAAGTATCACAAACAACCTCAATTCTTATTCTTTCGAGCTCTTGCTCAACTTCTTACTTAAATGACTCCTTGAGTCCTTTCTTTATTTCTTAAGGATCCATGATCCAACCAATTGAGTCCTCGCTCAATGGTTTAACTATATGTGGGACCTTGCCCAATAACTTTAACTATTAGTGAGACCTTGCTCAATAACTTTAACTATTCACGAGACCTTGCTCAATAAAATAAACTACTCATGAGACCTTTCTCAATAGATACTCATGCAAGCCATAGCTTCAAGAATAACATAAATAAACTTTAATCATGCTCAAAAGTAATAAACATCAATAGCAAATTCTCAAATGACAAGAATAACTCAAAAATTCGATTCCTAGTCTCCTTTCTATGCTCACAACATAAACCTCAAACAATCTTAAGGCATAAGCCTCTCCTTACTTCTCATGCTCAATAAAGGATCCTTAAAAACCATTAAGGTCAAAGGTCAAAGTGTATGTACCTTGCTACTTCAATGGAATCACCAAACCAAAAGCCTCAATTGCTTTTATAATGCTTGGAACCTACCAATAAAGAAGTACTAATAATTAGTACTTAACAACAAACAATTCAATGCTACTAATAAATAAAAATCAGCTAATAATAAATCTGATTTTTATTTTAAAACACTCTAAAACCTCTTTTAAGTTATAGAACTTGAAAACCTTTTCTAGTAGGCAAAGCCCGATACAAACTAATGTTTCAAACCTCATAAAAATTAATATTTTATTAATTAAAATACAGGAGTAAATTAATTAATAAAATAATAAAATAAAAATAATTTTTTTTAAAAATACAAATTGTGTGTGGTTCGAACACTACACAACAAACAACACGAAAACACAACCGGCCGGCTACCAACAAAACCACAACACCACCTCCTATTGGCAGCGGAGCTAGGTGGAATTGTAGACCACCAACCCAACCACCAGCCATACAGATGCCGGAGAAGCGCAAGAAGAGCCGGCCAAAAGGGAGAAAAAACGAGTGGAAGAGAGGAAAGAAAAGAGAAAGAAAAGGGAGAAAAATAAAAATCCTTTCCTTCACTTTGATTATTGAATGATCCTCCTACAAAAATCAATGGAGAAAACTAAATTAGAACTTGAATCTATGGAGGAATTGATGGAAGAATAAAAACTAGGGTTTGAGAGAATAGAGAGAAAAGAGGAACCCTAATTGCTCCTTGTAAAGATGGTGGCTAGTAAATAATGGAGGAAACCCTAATTCCTCCTTTTATAGTGGAAAAAGACTACATTTTGGTGAAAAGATCAAAACACCCTTAATGATGCAATTTATCAAAATACCCTTCTTCTTAAAATTACTAAAAACCCTTTTCACTGAAAATACTAATCTTTAAATAGATTTAATACTTCAAAAATGATGAAAACTATTTAATAAAATAACTCAAAAATATGGGGGATTACACAGGAGGGTGAGGCTGAATCACACCATTTAATCTTCAGGTTAGCACCCATTAGATCTTTCTTCATGTTTGCTATTTAGAGTTATTCATTCTTTGAGGCTGAGCAGCAACATTGGGATTTGAATGTCAAGATTGTTGAAGGTGTAAGAGGATTAGGGAATTGAAGGAGACAATTCAGCTGTTGGATTGGTTCAATGAAGAGCAACTTGCTAGGGCTTCAACATAAACTCAGGCTTATATTAGAAGTTAAGCAAGCTTTGGGCGCCTTAAACTGGCATTTCTTGGATAAGTGGAGTGTTATCATGGAAGCTTCCTGAGATCTTTTCACCCCGTACCACAGCTAAAATGGTCACTTGATCGTTGGGAATGCATTGGGTAAGTGGTCGAGTATGCATTATAATCAAATCTTTCGAATTATGGAAAGGTGGTCAAGTAATGAATTTTTTCTCTTGCAGGCGTCAGCCTTCATAATTGGGCTCTACTTCTTGATTGTGGTGAACAAGTTTGGAAGCTGCACTGTTTTATCAAGGCTTCCCGTCATTATGTATGTTGCTCGTGTTGTACATAGAAGGTAACATCATCAAAGCAAAAGACGGTCACTTGAGGAAATAGAACTCGCTTTCAACCCAACCGTTGTGCAATGAACAGGTCTTGATTCATTAGAAAGAATAATGTCAATAATTCCCAGATTTATGTGTCTTCTAAGGGTTCAAGACAAGGACCGGATCAATTCAAGAATGAGCTTATATTTATCACAAAGCGAAACCTCGCTAGACTAATAGGATGTTCCATTGAAGCGGAAGAGTGGTTGATCATCTCCGAGTACATGCCTAAGAAAGGCTTGGATTGCTACTCTATTAATTATATATCTCTTTGGATTTCATATACGTCTTATCTATAGTCGAGCTCTTCACTTAAGGGTTGTTTTCCAATGATAAATGGGTTGTTTATGTACGCTCAAGAACGAAAAACTTTTAGTTATAATTTGTGGATAGATTTAACAGTAGCGAATTGCTAGATTTGCCAAAGCGCTTAGAGATCATCAAGGAAATCACTTTGGGGACTTCTCTATCTTCATCAAGTATCTAGACTGAGAATCGTTCATCGAGATCTCAGGAGAGTGATATACTATCTTCACCAAAACACTATTCAACATCCATAATTCTTTACAGTTTTTTGCGACTTTTCTTTGTAGTCACAAAGCACGTAGCACAACATTTTCTAAATAAAATTTGCAGTAATTTACCTTTGATTTGCACTTAACCTATGATACATTGGGGGCCGCGCGCGGACCAACAACTATTTATTTTAAAACTAAAGTTGATAAAATCAACAAGCTACAAGATACAGAGATGTTGATCATAAGGAGGTATACATCATTGACAAAAATGCCTACCATTTGATTAAAGGCCGACAACCTGACCATTAATAGACAATACTTGCATTTTAAATTAGCTTTTTTACATGTTTGCTTCAATCTATTTTAATCCCAAGCTTAGATTATTCTTTTCAGAATTAAGTGACATTATGATAGCTATGTGTTCCTAAAGGCGTAAAGGTCCCCCTTCGGGATCGAAGGGTGGATACTTAACACTAGTGCCCAATGTGCTAGCTTTCTCCTCAGCCATACCAGACGACGCCATAACTACACCATCGGTAAGAAATGAGTCTAAGTAATTATGTATTTTGGGAGAAAATGCAAGTAAAGCCTCCCATGAGTATAAGATAACCCCTTTAGCGTCCTCCACAAAACATTCTTAAGCACTTGCCAAATGATTAACCTCGTGAATAGGCACAGGGTCGGGACATTCAACGATGGTTGACACAAACAAAACTCCCTTACCGAGGACCTCCTCTGACACACATTGAGAAGGCCTGGGCGGAGGTCTTACTTAAAACACAAAGAAAAAGGAAAGATGCAAAGCGTACCCGGGAAAGAAGGCTTTCAAATGGAACATGATCACCTTGCAAAAAGCTTAGAGAGAGAAAGCAAAGAAATATTCAAGTCACAGTGACAAATGAATGTCAAAGCTCTGATCCCTTTATAAAGTGTTTCCCCCTCATTGCTATTCTCTCCAAAAGTCGCGCCAACGAAAACCTCTTATGGGCTTAAAGAAGCACGTACTTATCCAAAAAGGGCCTTAAATAAAACCATTGGGCCGTGCTACAGTGAAACCCACATGAACAGTGACTGCACACTTCCCCCAAAAGATGGCTTGTTAAGTGTCAATTCATTGGGAAACGTGAAGTATTGATTGAGAAAACAAAGGTGAATCAAGGGTCATCGGACAATCCAGAAGTCCCCCGTAGTCCCCTCGTATGTGAAACCCCTTTTAGCAACCTCAAAACCCTTTCAACACGGTACAAGTAAGTCGGCCTCTCATGTAGCTCATATACCCTTAGATAGACCGAGAACCCTACCAAAATAAGTATTATAGCTTAGAAAAGTGTGGCTAAGTTAAAAACAAACTTTTAAACAGGGTACATTTAGGGGGTTAGCTTCCCGTGGGGCTCATTTGCCCTTGGATAGACTGATAACTCTACCACTCTGTGTTATAACTTAGACAAAGTATGGTAAGTTAAAAACCCTTCAACAAGGTACATATAGGTAGTTGGCTTCCCATGGGCGCATTATCCCTTGGATAGACCGAGCCCCCTACCACTCAGTATTATCACTTAGAAAAAGTATAACAATGTTAAACACCCTTCAATAAGGCGCATTTAGCTGGTCGGCCTCATGGGTTCATTAGCCTTTGGATAGACCGAGCACCATACAATTCATTTTCATGACTTAGACAAAAGGCTGATAAGTTGGAATCAACAAGGCATATATAGGTGATGGGCCTCTCATGGGGCTAGGTAAACCAAACTCAATTCAACACAGTTGGCTAACATATGATCGATCACCTACGCAAATGAAGCATGGCCGGTCACTTAAAAACACGAAGCATGGTCAGTAATCTATGTTGGTGATACGTGATAACACTCATGCTCAATGCATAAGGTTAATTACCTAAGCTTAAAACCATGGTGCATAACCACCAAACACATGGTTGCTCAATACATGGTGGGGCAAAAACTCATTATGAGTGGTCGAGTAATTATAAAGAGGTGCTCATCCAAATAAAAATATATTCCAAGGGCCCAACCTTCAATTTAGAAAGTCATCTTTATCTCCTGTCCTTGGTGTGGGGCTATACGTTTTGGCCTACCTAGTGGTCAGCCCAACAGTAACCTAAAATAGGAGTGGCAGCCTTGGAATCCAATATTACCTGGTTCTACAGATTCCTCACTATGAAAGCTACATAAGTCATATCAGAGAAAGGTTTCTCCCAGAAAAACCCTAGGGGTAGTTCTTTCTCCGTTTTAAGATATCATCTGGGTCGCACGTGACTCTAGCTAGACACCACAAGGCCTCCCCAATCATCATTTGTTCTCTCTTAAGTTTCGTACCCGAAACTAGACCTGGCAAAACTGACCTGACTCGAACGACCTTACCCGAGAATCCAAATCGATAACCTAAAATCAACCTGAGCCTCGAATGACCCGATCCGAAACATGCTGACCAGTTTCAGACCCGACTCGAGATTGGGATTGACCCGACTCGATGCTGACCCGAATAATATTTATCCCTAATTTATAATTTAATTTCAGGTAAAGTCTCGTCATAATTTCAAGTAAAACCTATATAAAGGTGGAGCTCTCATAGCAATTTTCCCCTCAAGCCTAACACAACCAATTCCTCGATCAACAATCAAGAACTTTGCATCTTTGTTGGGGTAACGGTGCCTCCCCTCGAACCAATACCTCTTCTTGCTTGATGTACGCCTCAACAATCAGTTTCAGCCTTTGCATCATTTTCTTTTCTTAGTCTTCTTCTCCACTTTTGTTTTTTTTTTTTAAAAAAATCCTCTCATCATTTTGACTCGATTATTTTTATATACCTTTGTCTCAAATGTAGTGACACGATCCTGATTTGGACCCAACTTCGAAAATTGACCCGACTCGACACCCAACACAAAACTAGCATATCTGAAACAGACCGGAGTCCGAATAGACCGGAGTCCAAAATTAGCCTGAACCGATATTGACTCGATCCGAACCAAACTGACCCAAGCCCGACCCGAACGACCAAATTACCACTTTTACCCCCAAACAATATAAGATCCAAATTTATAAAATTGGTTCGAAACAATCAAAATTCCAATTATTGATTTGCTCATCTGTAAATTGTATAGTCCTCCTCCTCGGCTCCTCCCATACATAAGAACTTTCTCTTCTCCCACCTTTATTATTGCTTACTAGTAATTTTAAAAAAAAAAAAGAGGAAACCCCAATGAGGAAAGTGAGTTCACGTGGAATAAGCAAAGAAGAACCAATGAGAAGAAGCATGGGCCGCCATTGGTCCGTGAAATATTGAAATGCTTTTTTTTCTTTGCCCCACGGTTTTTAGTTTACTACAACAGCACTTTTTGTCAACGCTCTCAACTCTACTCTTTCCTTAAAGTAGCCTTCCGCACACCAATCAAATCTTTCTCTCTCCCTCTTTTTACACCAACTAAATCTCTCTTTCTCTCTCTCTCTCTCTCTCAACAGTAGAAATCCTTTGAAACTAGTCTCTTTTTTTATCATAAACAAATAAAAACACCCATTAAGTAAAATGAACAAACTTGCTGAGATTCCAAAGATATCTCTCTATATTACTTAATCTGGTATTCCAAATCCAATTACCCTTTTTTTAATTCACTCTCTGATTTGCTTATTATTTATCCATATCTTTTTTCTGGGTAGTTGATATTGTTTTTGCTCCATGCTGTTGCCTGGATCAGATGTGAAGTTTTCTACTTCTAATGCCTGGTTAGTTAGTGCTATTGCTTTCCTTTATATCTTCCATTTTCTTTTACTAATTTAATTCTTGGGAATGGAGATATTACTTGCTTTTTTTCTAAGTTAATAAAGAGACAATTTTTAAGAAATGAACTAAGATTTCATCGTTGCATGTGTATATGAAAGTATGGATCCATGAATTGAAGTCTTATGGATTGTTTAAAAAATGTTGAATATGGAACTGACTAAACTTGATCAATTGCGAGAAACTATTCTTGTTCTAACCAAACAATAACTTCAATTGCGTTCCTTTATTGAAACTGGATCCTTGAGACCACACCATTATTGATTTGGGAAGGCCTTGTGTGTGTTGTCTGTTTTCGTAGCGATTTTCGTTTCTAGTGTAGTGTAGTTGGAGCACCCTTGTCTAATCATTTTTGATGTCTCTGAGGTAGCAGGAAATCAAAAGAAACAGACTGTAATTGTAGGATTTTAGATAAGATTTGTTGGGTATATATTATATTAGTGCCCTCCATTTGTTCCTCTCCTGATGTTGTCGTGTGTCACCAACTGTGCCTCTTGATCTGATCCCTACTATCATCGTCCGTAGTCTGTCCTACACTCTGAACTTTTGATCTCCTTATCGTGTATCCATGTTTGTATTAGTGATTTTGGACACGGTATTACTTTCAATATGTTTGGAAATGATTATTCCATGTATTAATCAATGTTCATAGTAAATGTAAATTGTCTCATATAAGGTTTTGAATATGCTTTTTGAAGTTTGTGATGAAGAAGGTCTTTTGTAGTGCATTTTTGTTGCTGTAACTTCTGTAACGGGTGATAAAGAATTGAGATCTTCATCTATATCCGTAGGCTTTGATGTTGAGAACAGCCAGCAAGTTATTTCACCATGTGCTTAAAAGTGGATGATATTTCCCCTGTGCTTTCTTTGAAGTTGTAACTTTGACGTTATAGATCAGGTTAAGTTAACAGGCCTTCTAGTGACAGCCAGGTACACCGCTGCTCCATCTTAGTACACCCTATGCAATGGGATCCCATGGGCTTCTGACAACTATTCAAATACTCCCTCACCGATGTTCCCTAAAGATGTAAACCATATGTAATTTACTGTGGTATTCTTGTATCGAGCATTTGATAAACTGTCTATTATTAGAAGCCAGACGTAGTTTAACCTTTTATCTAAGTTTTGTTGTTGAACGTCATATAGATAATAGTGATCATTCTCGTCATCTTGTTGATGCTTCTTTGATTGGTTATTGACTTCATCTACAGTAGTTTTGATATTTGTTTGGAAGCTTCAGTATCCCCTGGCACATGCTTCAGTTTGAGATCATGGCTACCTGTTAAATGTATTATAAACTTACTCCTGCTTATCTCAGGTTAATTTGTGCGGGTGAAAAATTGTTTGGAGGATGGAATCATGCGACTGCATTTATCCACTGTGGCAAGATGAACTCCTTGTGAAATACCAATATTTGTCGGACATTTTTATTGCCCTGGCATATTTCTCTATCCCTTTGGAGCTCATTTACTTTGTGCAGAAGTCAGCATTCTTCCCTTATAGATGGGTGCTCATGCAATTTGGTGCATTCATTGTTCTCTGTGGGGCTACACATCTTATAAATTTGTGGACATTCTCTATGCACACAAAAACTGTTGCTATAGTGATGACCATTGCAAAAATTTCTACGGCTGCTGTATCCTGTGTCACAGCTTTGATGCTTGTTCACATCATCCCTGACTTATTAAGTGTAAAAACAAGGGAAATGTTTCTGAGGAATAGGGCTGAGGAGCTAGACAGGGAAATGGGTCTTATCCTTACCCAAGAAGAAACCGGAAGGCATGTTAGAATGCTAACTCATGAGATCAGAAGTACCCTTGATAGACATACGATACTGAAAACTACTCTTGTGGAATTGGGTCGGACACTTGATCTAGAAGAGTGCACGTTATGGATGCCATCACAAACTGGCATGACTATGCGACTTTCTCACTCTTTGAACCACTCAATGGTAGTCGGATCTACTGTTACGATGAATCTTCCTTTTATTGCCGAAATTTTTAACAATAGCGGAGCCGTGAGAATACCACATACATGTCCACTAGTGAGGGCTAGGCCAGGTGCAGGAAGATACGCAGCAGCCCCTGATGTTGTTGCTGTTCGTGTTCCTCTTCTGCATCACTCAAATTTTCAAATTAATGATTGGCCAGATGTCTCAGCAAAAACTTATGCAGTGATGGTTCTGGTTTCTCCATCTGATGGTGTAAGGAAATTCCGTGATCATGAGCTGGAGTTAGTGGAAGTTGTTGCTGATCAGGTTGCTATTTCTTGCTTCTTCTATTGCTGCATAAAAAAACTACTGTGCTAACTGAAAGCCATCTTCTATATGTGAAGTTCCCCATCTTAGAGTTTCACAAAACCTATTATCTTGAATCTCGTAGAGAAGTGTTGCCTACCATTGCAGCATATAATATATTCGGACATTATGCTTTCTCTCTCGTTCTCCCCCTCTTTCCCAATATAGCACGTTTCTGTTTCTGTTCTTGTCACACTTGGCAGAAGGAACGTTTGCTGGGGTCAATGCTATGCTGCGAAGTTTAGCTTTCATTTAAATGCACAAAGAAACAAAGGAACAAGCAAAGTTTTACCGATATAATCCGAGGATTCAAAACTATGTATCTTAGACTGGACTGCATAATACTCTTTCTGTTCTTTCCCTTGGGCTCCAACCACATAGAATTGCAAAGGATAAACTTTTGCTTTGGTATTTCTGATCTTTATCACTCTTTATATGGTAAAGGATTCAGTTTAATTAGGCTGTAATGAGGTTATCACAAATTAACGGCTGTTGCTTTGACGGCTGATATTTTGCATTTCCTAGCACCCTTGGTTCATTGAGCTCTGAATTGAATGTCATATCGACAGGCTTCAGTGAATCCTGGGAGACCAGCACATGATAACAATTTGCAGCTCAAACATACAGCCTTTGGATGATCACCCTTGAAGGGTTTGCATCCGAAGTTGAATAAGTATTTTGGACTGTGTTCTTAATGAAAATAACAGGATTTTAAATCATGTCATTCAAGTTATCTACATTACCGAAGGACTTCTGCATCTTCTCCTGCCTTTTTTGACATTCCTCATCCATACTGTGGTTCCTTTTCTTTTCTTTTTCCCTTAATGTTGGAGTGTGCTAGAAGCCTAAAAGGGTGCTCTCCACGGAATTATTACCCTACACTAACAGTACTGTTAGCTAATGACTTAAAAGTTAAAACCCTTTATATCTGGATTAAAATCTTCGTTAATTTTTGCAATAGGACATTGTATAGTGGAATTTAATTCTCTTTTGCATCCATTACAGGTAGCTGTTGCTCTTTCTCATGCTGCCATTCTGGAAGAATCAATGAGAGCTCGTGATCAACTTATGGAACAGAATGTTGCTTTGGATTTGGCTCGTCGAGAGGCTGAGATGGCAATTCGTGCTCGTAACGATTTCTTGGCAGTGATGAACCATGAGATGAGGACACCAATGCATGCTATTATTGCTTTATCATCTATTCTTTTGGGGACTGATTTAACACCTGAACAAAGAGTAATGTTAGAAATTATACTCAAAAGTAGCAACCTGCTGTCTACGCTGATCAGCGACGTGCTTGATCTTTCTAAACTAGAAGATGGTAGCTTAGAATTGGATGCTGCAACGTTCAATCTTCATGGAGTTTTCAGAGAGGTTAATTCTGACAGCCATTGTTTCGATTCTGTCTTTGCTGACATTAAGAAATTTGGTACTTGATGATATATTTATGGTACTTAATCCAACAGAAATGTTTTTCTGGTGTTGTAGGTGATTCACTTGATAAAGCCTATTGCATCCATAAAGAAGTTATCTTTGACATTCGGCTTAGCGCCAGAGGTGCCTGTTTGTGCATTTGGGGATGAAAAGCGGCTGATGCAAACAATTTTGAATGTTATTGGTAATGCAGTAAAATTTACAAAAGAAGGTTATGTTTCAGTTTCTGCATCTGTTGCTAGACAAGAATCTTTGAGAGATTGGCGAGCTTCTGATTTTTATCCGGTGTTGGGAGAAGGTCACTTCTACTTAAGAGTTCAGGTTGATTATACTCCTTTAAATCACATTCAGGTTTATGTAGTTATAGTAAGTATATACTATGCTTCTTTGTTTGACTCTCAGTAATTTGGGCTTGAAAATTAAAGATATACTTTGCTAAAAATTTAGCTCTCTACTTGATGCAGTTCAACTAGTGTAGCATCTATTCTGTGTTGCTGGAATTTGCATTTATTCTGACATATTTACGTTTGCAGGTTAAAGATTCAGGATGCGGAATCAACCCACAAGATATTCCTGTGCTTTTCAATAAATTTACTCAGTTCAATCGAAATAGTGGTGGTGTTGGACTTGGACTTGCTATTTGCAAACGGTAGGACCTTAATCTTTTGTCTCATCTAGCGTTGAATCAAATTCTTTTGTCCGTTGTACCCAAAAATAAATAAATCTATTGTCTTAAAAATTATGTATTGCTTTTGTTGCCACTTTTTTTTGGTCCACTCTAGTCACACATTAAATTCAATCAATAATGAATTGTAGCTCAGCAATGGTACAGATCTTGTAAGACAGAAAATTTGGAATCTAGTGTTGCACACAAGACATGATTGCCAAAAATTGCTGTTTCTTTTTCCATAAATATGGATCAAATTCGTAATCTTTTGTGCTTTGAGTAAAATAACTTTGTACAGTTACTTTCCTGTCTTGGTTTTCTGTTATCATTTATTCACTGCAATGTTTGTATCTCCTCTTTTCTCCTTGGTCTCACTGTGAATGAAACAGGTTTGTAAATCTCATGGGTGGTCAAATCTGGATTGAAAGCGAGGGTCTGGAAAAGGGGACCATCACAACATTTTTGGTTAAACTTGGGATGTGTAAGAATCCAAGTGATGCTTTAGTTCAACAGGTTGAACTCGAAGCGCATGCAGATCAAGGGAATAACGAGTTCCTAAGCAATAAACAGATGTTCAAAGATGATGATGTTAATGCCTTTCCATATTATGAAAGAAATTTCTGAAGGTGTTGATGCCTGCTCCTGCTCTCTATTAGAAGACGATCAACCTACCTTGTGACTGACTACCAAGGCACATTGAAAAGAGCTCGTATGCAGATGTCCATGACCAAAATATACCCTTCTTACCTTAAGGGGAAAGGACGACAAAGAAGCTAAAAAGGGTGATATGCGCGTAATGTACATGTTACTGGGCATTTGGTAATGGTGAATGCAGCACCTGTCTTGAAATCCGAAACACTCGTATCCTTTCTTTTCTTACACAGAAGATGGGATTTTGGGGGGAGGGTAGATATCCATTAGTACTAGAATTGGATTGTATCTACCCGTAATAGCCATGGAAGAAAATTGTTTTTCCATATCTATTCCAACTCATTGTCAGAGCTATGCAAAATCTATCATTGATTTTGTGGTCATTTGCTGATCTTTATTTCAACTATCTGGTTGATTCATGGTTCTTGGCCTTTTGTAAGTAAGACAAAAAAAAAAAAAAAAAAAAGTCTAGTTCCCGCTCATGACAAGTTTTGTCGTTAGATCGAGCAGTCCATTATAAACAATAAAACTAGACATGGAATTACTAGAAACCATGACTAGTTATGAAAGTCGACTCATCTTCTAGACACATGAAGTTTTCGTACATCTTTTCATCTATTTTTTAGTTTTGTTATTAAATTTTGTAATCGTTATATTTAAAAATATACAAATTAAATACTTAAAATATACTAAAAAATAACGGCAATCATGAATTTTTAGATTATTAAATAGATGCAAAAATTATAAACTAATGTTTCTATTAATTTATATAATTTGAGACTAAATTTAGTAGCCTTTTTTACAAAATTATTCGCAATAAATTCATAATTTCATAAAATAACAAATTTAATTTATGATATAAAAACTAGTTGTTGGCCCGAGTGATGTCATGCGTCATTGCATATACTACCTCCATTTTTTTTAATTTGCACCTAAGACTTTGCACTTGAACCAAGGAAAAAGTGCAAAAGTAAGAGAGAAGGTTAGTAAAAGTAAGGAAAAAGTGAAAAAGGTAGAGAGAAGAAAAGAAAAAGTAGGAGATAAATGTAATAATTAGGTGGGTCAACTTTCCATTTATGGCAAAAGGTAGAAATGTATCAATTTAAAAAAACACTCAAAATAGAGAAATGTGCATATAAAAGAAAAACGGAGGGAATAGTATTTAATATTAACTTTTAGTAGAATTAAATGAATAATACATTTATCTCTAAGTAATTTGAGACAAAATTTAATCAATTGTAGTTCGAGTTGAGAATTATATATGGATTAGTTGATCTTTTCCAAACAGAGCCCGATTTTCTGATTAATACTAATAAGAAATGATACATGGGGATCCGCGAGGAAAATATGAACTCTTTGCATCAATATTTGGTCTCGAACTTTTCGCTTGAAAGAAGACAATGTTTCAAACTTGAACTATCAAGTAAGGAGGAGCTCAATAATTTCCAAACTTGCAAAAGAAACCTTAGGATCTCATGCTTCATCAAAGAAGTGAAATGAAGTAAGCCTTCATTATACCACCTGATGACTTCTAACCATAATTATTAAATTATTATTAATCAACTATTCGCAGCGGAAAACCTAGCTAATCGCCGCATCATTGTAGTACTTTCCATTTGGAAGATACAAGGCAACATAATTTTATTAAACAAAACATATTATAAATTAAAGTTGATGAAAGTTAGCATAGGCATGGATAGTTAAGTGAACTTATATATTGTCTTAGAGTTAAATATCCATAAGTTAAGTAACATATCCGTCTTAATGCATAATTGAATAGTAATATTTCTCACAGTCACAGCTACGCCATTCCACCATGTATATCAGTACCTAAAGGAGAAAAGCAAAACATGATGAGCCTATACTTGGGAACATACTAGTCTAACATCATAGTTTATTTCAATGAATTTTATTCATAAACAAGGAGGAGAGAAATATAGTAAACACATATACAGTACTTGTTAACAAAAAAAAAATTTGATTTAGAATGTCAAGTCTCATTATCTTTGTTACCGTTGATAGAAGACTTCTCCTTTGGTTTGTAGGTGAGTATAACAAAAGGGACGTCGCCCCATATATAACACTGTCATCATCATCATCACAAGACATTAGTCAGCAGAGACATTGCCTTTAACCAAAAGGTGGCGTACAATCATGCATGACACCACTAAGGATAATTTTCTCTAACCAAAAGGTGGGACCTCCTCCATATAATAGAAAAGTACATGCACGATCAAAGGAAAAGAATATTGTCAAGAATTATCTTTCACTTATTACCATATTTCGTATCTTCTATCTATTTTTCAGAAACCAGACTTTGCAGGAACATCGTATAAATCAAAGTCCTTTCATGACATCATAACTTTGAAGTAAAAATCACAATCTTTATCATTTACAAAAATTGAATCTATAGAATAACATATCATATCCCGCAACCCACATAAGAATATCACCACTATAAATGTCATGAAAAATATATACAAAACACACTTAGGCAGGGATGTGGGTGTTTAAAGTAGATGTTAACTTGTATCTTACTTAAGCTCTTGGTAGTCGTTGGATCCTCTAGGCTCTAAGAGAGTAAGATCATTTTTCCTTCTTAATCAAGTCAATAAAAGTAGTCAAGTACTCAGTTTTAAGACTTTAAGCATTTATATCTTATTACTAATAATAGAGTAAATATGACTTAGTTTATGAATGATTTATAAAGCTCAAAAACACAAAAAAGCATATCTGCACAAATAAAGCTCATAAACACAAATATTCCTATATCAAATCACACAACAATGGGCTTCAAATAATTATAAATGTGTCAGAATAACAAGGGAAAAGGAGCCTAGAAGCATATATAAAACGAACAAACGGGTCTAAAACATATTTAAGTATATAGGTAAAAAGAACTTAATGTCTCTAACTAACAAGACTAAAGAGCTCTCTCTTCTCTTTAGAAAAGTTCAGACTTGAGCATTGCCACGCTGGTGATACCACACACAAGGAGATTGCTACTCGAAGCCTCGATGAAGATTGAAGCGTCAAAACTCCATATCTGGGTTTTGGGGGACAATTATCAAGTCCTCTATCTTGTGTTTTAGAGTTTCGACACCTGAAGGATAACGATGTGCCTTGTCGACTATCGACACATCGCCTTGCGCGCTCAACAGTTAAAGCCGCCATGAAGACGAGCTTTTCGACCTTGGTGGTGAAAGCCGCCGACGCTAAGTGCTGATGACTGATGTTTGAGCAAAAAATAGCTACTCCTACAGCTGATAGCTACTCAGACAACTGACAGATACCTCCACAACTATTGTTGCCGAACAGACCCTAAGTCTACCTAATTATTACACTTCTCTTCTGTTTTTTCTCTCCTTTTTACCTTTTTTTCCCACTTTTTCATTACTTCTACTTCTTTCTTATTTTCTTATACTTTTTAATTTATTCATTAGTTCGTGCAAAAAAACAAATATATATATATTAAAAAGCGGAAACAAGCATTGCAGACCGCCACGTGGCGCTATCCTCTTCTTCAATCACATTTTATCCATGTCATTGTCATAAGAAAAAATTATAAATATTGTCAATATGGAGTTTTGAACTCATGACCTTCACATATGAAACGAAGAGTTTTAACCATTGTGCTACCACACTCTTCATGCTTCTCTTATCACAAATAAGAATATTATTATGTGGTTTAAATGAAAATCAAGAAAGAAAAAATAAATTAGAAATGTTGCATATATGGAGTTTTAAACCCATGACCTTCACATATGAAACAAAGAGTTTACCATTGTGCTATCACACTCTTCATGCTTCTCTTATCACAAATAAGAATATTATTATGTGGTTTAAAATTTAAATGACAATCAAGAAAGAAAAAATAACACTACGCCACAAATGCATAATTACAGCGCTTTTTTACCATATACTACAACGCTTTTCAAACGCTGTAGAATAGGGGCGCTATAAAAACATCTATAGCTCTATTAAAAGCGTTGTAGTTTGACACTTTATTCTACAACGCTTTGGATTAAGCGCTGTAAAATTGGTCAAAATGAGGCGCCTGATATTGCTCCTAGTTGACTGGTGTTTTTGGATTTTTCTACGGCGCTTTTATAAAGCGTGGTAAATTGATTGATAAAAAATTAATTCATATCAAATACTCTTTTCATACAAATATTTATTTTCCAATAATAAATTCGATTGCACCAATGATTTCAAAAAATATCATTTCATTTATAATAATTTAAAGTTTATACAACTCAATAATGATAAACCATATTCTATTAAACATTCATGAACCATATACATCTTCAAAGATTACTTTATAATGTTTAGGCTCTAGAACTAAATTCATGGCAATCAGCGGAGTAGAAAAACTTGATGCGCCAATTCATCTCAACTTCATCAATCTGACCTTGATAATAGCTTGAAACATTGCAATCAAAAAAGTAATGCACATTAAGAAAGAAAAAACCTTACTTAGTGACAATGTAAGATAATGGGGGATAATAAAGATAATAAATTATTAATTAAAATTAAAATATACTATATACGTCTTCATAGATTTGAGTTTGTTATAAGATTTATGTGGTAGGAGAAATCAGTTCAGCTAATGTAAAAAAGGGGGCGAATTCAACTAAACTAAGCTACTATTTTAAAACTTATCAAGAAAAATGATTTTGGACCCCCTGCGTGTTAAATATTGTTAAACGACAAATGATTTTGGACTAAACGTATGGAGGAGAGTTTTTTTGTTTGTTACCAATCAGAAAATTAAATTAAAGCATAAAATAGTTAGTTAATATAGCCAGAGTCTACGTAACCGAAGGGTGAAGGACGTTGCGGTCCTCCAAGTACACATCATTACAAAAACTAGGGACAACATTAAGCTCTAAAATATCATGTAAAAAAGCTCCTCTTTGTCTCATTTACTTCGCCATACAATTCGCGAGCCTATTACTTTCTCTTGTAGTCGCTTCTATCTTCAAACCAGGCAGGAGGGAGAGAAGGTGCCTGCATCTCAAAACAATATTAAAGTTATCATCATAAATTCGCTCCCTTGCATTTGCACAGTCCGTGATGATAATAGCTTCATTCCAATGATGTTCCTGTGCTACATTAAGGCTAATTAGCATGATAGCAAATAATTCTGCCATAAGGGGTTAGCAACAAAAATGCATTTGGACAAGCTTTTAATCCATACCCCCATCCAGCCGCGGACCACCGTTGCAATGGCGGCAATTTTCCTGTTTTCAATCCAAGACGCATCACAAGATATAAGCATTTTTTGGTCTTGTCTATGCCTCTAGGGTATTGACACAAGGGGTGTTATGGGTTAGTGTATTACACCCACAGGCAGCCCAATATTCCCCAACCAAAATCTTAGCCTCTTTAAAACATTCACTAGCCGGACTATGTATGTTCTTGAAGATAGCTTTCTTTCTCCTCAACCATAGACTACTCCAACAGAGAAAAGCAAAGAACACGTCCCAAGTGAAGACATTGGGAGTAGGGAAAGGTGTTTGAAGGTTAAGTTTGAGCCAAGCGTGGAGTTCTAAAGTGAAAAGGTTTTGAGGAAGTGAGGGCAAAGAGTGCCAAAGTTCACAGGCAAACTGACAGTCTCGAAGGATATGGAGAGCATTTTACTCACTGTTTGGGCACAAGGGGCAAGTAGGGAGGAGGTGATACATCTAGTGTTCAAAAGCTTTTTGTGGTGAAGTTTATCAAGGGTCACAAGCGAAAGGAAAAACTGAATCTTTGGGGGGATGTTGCAGTGCCACAACCAAAATAGGGGAAAAATAGGTGGTTGATAATCAATGACTTCCAACGCTTTAGCAAAAGAAAATTTATTATTCCAAGTAAGCCCAGAGTAAATGAAGTCTTTAGCAATGAAGTTGAAGATGGGAGTGGCCAAGATCTCAATTTTCATCACAAGAGGGATAGGGTAGCCAATGGCCGAGAGGTCCCAATTACCCTCCCTAATACAATCACTAAGGCCCTGTTCAGTTCAAATTATTTTTACTGAACTGGACTTATTTTTATTGAACTGAACTTATTTTTGCTGAACTGAACTTATTTTTACTGAACTGAACTTATTTTTGCTGAACTGAACTTATTTTTACTGAACTGAACTTATTTTACTGATTCATGTTTTTTTTCTCCTTTGCTCTACTGATTTTTACTGATCTGAACTTATTTTTAATGAACTGAACTTATTTTTACTGAACTGAACTTATTTTTACTGAATATTATTATTTTAAGGTGAACTGAACAGGTATGAGAGGAGAGTTTGGAGACTATTACAAACTCAAAGAAGGTTTCATCCTATAACTAATTGACTATAATCCTACAGATGAAGTTGCGTCTCAATTTTACAAAGTTATTTATATCATGTTTACCTTCAATGTGGGACAATACTTTCATTCACATGAAATATTTTGTGGTATCTCAACACTTTTAAAAGTGATCTTACCAAAATTGAAGCCTTATACAAAGACTTAGTAAAAGAATATTTCGTGCACTACATTAACCCTTGAGAGAAAATTCTCGTCTGTTTCAATTTATGACCATACAACCTTCTTAATGACAATTTCTCAAAGGATTTCCGGCATTTCCCTTCAATCTGCTCCCCTTTACTCCGCATTACGCAGTATACGCTACACACTTATACTGCAACATTGTTTGACATTTCGGTGTAACTAACTACCCCACTTGCTTAAGTTTTCATGTTAAATTCACAAGACCAATAAATTGCACCATAAAATTAGGACATCTGATCTCTATCTCTTTTCTGCATGAATGGCTTCAAACATAAAAATTGAAATTCTTATCTTTGTACTTCTAGCTTCCTTTATTATTACTATTGAAGCAACTCATGGCCTTCGCGTTTTTGCCTTCAGTACGGATTACTACAACAACAACGAAAATCATGCTCGAGAGGCTTCTTACAAACATGTTGCGACGAGCCAAAAAAGGGAAGATAAGTATGGTTTTAGCCTTGTCTTTGATTTTTTACCCAAGGGAGAACCATCTCCATATTCTGGTCCTTCAAGACGTGGAAATAGTAAAGATATTGTACAGGATCATGGTTAAAGTACTACACTTAAATAAGAAACTTTTATTAGATGTGAATTGTGATATTGAGATATTTTCTTTGATTGTCGGTGTAATTAAAAGCAAATTAGTTCCTCTTTAGTAATGAGAGACTTGTCAAATTCGATAGTGTAATAGTTTTCTATCCCAGAAAAAATGAGTGCACTGGTTCATGGGATTTTGTATCATGTATGTGTGCCCTTGGAACCTATACTTTATAAATGCTATAATAATAATTAGTTGGAATTTTTAATAAGTTGATTCAAAATTGGAAAATTTTAATCAAAATTCTTGGTTGTTCATGCTAAGTTGTATCGAATAATATATTAAAATTTCACCTTTTAAAAGATAGGGGCACGTATTCCTTTAGAGAGTAAAGAGTTAAAAGTAATAAATTGTTCGACACATAATCGAGCACCACAAACCCTCGTCTCTTATTGGTTGGTATATGGTGAGTTAAGAGAGTGATGATATGGGTGAAATTCCACTTTATATTGTGAAAATCATTGCTCTTATAATTCATCCGTTTGTATTAGTTGTGACAATTTTGATTTCATGGACTCATAAGCAATTTCTCGAGAGAAAAGAGAAAGAAATTAAAGACACTCATGTGATAGGAGAGATAGAGATAATTATTTGCCCCAAAAAAGTGCTACAATTAATTCCGAACTTCCTCATTTAGAAAATGTCACAATTAAGAAAATGGAAAAAGTATAATTTTACTTACCTAATCAATGCCCGTGATACTTTTAATTGTCTTAGATCCTTGATGAAAATCAAGTTACACCAGCTACTATTGACACTTTTAAAGATTTCAGCTACTTTTAGTTTTCTTAGTACTATTTATGAAAATGTTCATTTTAAGTGACGAATGTTGGATTTTTTTTTTTTGCGGAGGACAAAGCTTTTAGAATATCTAACGTAAATACGTGGAATAATATGCATAATATGCAGAAGTCCTTCATCCCCTTGTCTTTTTCACACCATATGCATCAATAACATCATGCACATAATACTACTTCAATCCTTCATCCCCTTGTCTCTTTGTATCCATACGCTTGAAACGGTGACCTACCTACATATCATATTATCCTTTAAACTCCTTCACCACAGAGTTGGTTGCTTATATATGTATTCCCGAAGAATCGAAAGAGTTTGATTACTCCATTGAATCTATGTAAGCAAAGCTTAGAGAGAAAAGATAGAAGTTTGTTATTACTATAACAGAAAAATGAAAGTTAGCTCTTAACAGAATGTTAGAGAGCTTATATACAACATTTAGTAAACTAACTAATGTAGTAAACTAACTATTACACAGCTAACTATGATTAGGCTAGTAAAATATAAATTATAGCTTTTATCCCCCTTTCAAGCTGGACTTTGAAATGAGTCCAAGCTTGGCAATAAGAGAATGATGCTGAGGTGAAACTAGAGGTTTAGTGAGAACATCTGCCAACTGATCCAAGCTGGCCACATGAGCAGTTTGTAAGAAACCAACATATACCTGTCCTCTGACATAGTGCATATCTCTTCTTAGGTGTTTAGTTTTCTCATGATACATTGGATTCTGAGCTAGATGTTGAGCTGATGTATTATCACATTACAAAGTAATAGGTTGAGATAGTTGAAGTTGTAAATCTTCAAGCAAACCATGTAGCCAAACTATCTCACTTGCAGCAGCTGACATGCTTCTATATTCAGCTTCAGTAGAGCTTTTGCTTACTGTCAATTGCTTCTTAGTTTTCCAAGAAATTAAATTAGAGCCCAAAAATATTGCATAAGCAGTGAGAGACCTACTGCTATCTTGACAAGAACTCCAGTCAGAATCACTATAAGCAGTAAGCTTGAGATCAGTAGAAGAGGAATAAAATAACCCATGATCAAGAGTCCCTTTAAGATATCTAAGAACATGAAGAGCTGCTTTAAGATGTGGAACCCTGGGAGCATGCATGTATTGACTGAAATGTTGAACTGAGTAAGATAAATCTGGTCTAGTAATACCAAGATAGAGAAGTTTACCAACTAATCTTCTGTAGACGTTAGGCTCAGTGAGAAGATCTCCAGAGTGTATAGACAGTTTTAATCCTGTAGAAAGAGGAGCAGAGGCAACAACACATTCCTCCATACCAGAATCAATCAAGATATCCTTGATATACTTTTTCTGAGAAAGAAAGATGACTTGAGCAGTTCTAGATACTTCAATCCCCAAAAATAGTGCAAACCTCCCAATCTTTTATAGTGAAAGCCAAATCAAGAGCTTGTTTAACTTCATTTATTTGAAGCAAACAAGTACCTGTGAGCAGAATATCATCCACATATACTAAACAAACTAAGAAATCTCCATTCTTCTTCCTGGTAAAAAGAGAATAGTCTTGTTTAGATTGATTAAATCCTAGAGTATGTAAGAATCTGCTCAACCCTTTATTCCATTGCCTGGAGGCTTGTTTTAAGCCATAAAGAGATTTCTTAAATTTACAAACTTGACCAGATTGAGCTTTAGTATAGCCTGCAGGAGGGATCATATAGACTTCTTCTTCTAGAAAACCATGTAAGAAGGCATTATTAACATCCAATTGGCATAAAGGCCAATTATTTACAGCAGCTAGAGCAATAAGAGTTCTGACAGTAACAAGTTTTGCCACAGGAGAAAAAGTTTGAGTGAAATCTTGGCCTTCAATTTGTTGATATCCCACAGCAACAAGTCTAGATTTGAGAATTTGAACTAATTGTGCCACAGTTGAACGTCGCCCGCCTCCTCTTCAGACGAGCCTGGTGGTTGTTCGGTTTCCGCTTTTTGGGGCATTCGCCCGTTCAATTTCCGAAAGGAAATTAAATGAGGGCGTTCCTTTTAATCGGCGCGTATCTTTCTACGGTCCCATCAGGATTCAATTCGGTTTTGTAAACCTATTTATAGTTAACAGCTCTTTTTCCCTCAGGTAAATCAGTCATATCCCAAGTGTCATTAGATTCTAGAGCTTGAATTTCCTTGTTCATAGCATGTATCCAATTTGGATCATTTTTAGCTTGTTTAAAGTGTTTAGGTTCAATTATTTGAGAAGAGTTAATAGCAAAAGATAAAGATTGGGAAGAAGGAGGAGAAAGAGAATTATGATGTGGTTAATAACCTCCAATGAAATTATTAAGTTTGGTAGATGGTTGTATAGGTCTAGTAGAAATTTTGAGAGGAGGTAAAGTAGTAGTATTAGGATTAAGATCAGAAGAAGAATCAGTAGGAGGTATAACAGGTAAAGAAGAACAAGAAGTAGCTGAAGTTGACACAGGAGTTTGAATAGGTGATGTATGTAGTATAGGTGGTATAGGAGAAGAAATGAGAGAAGGAGAAGAAGGTATATCATCTGTATGAAAAGATGAGGTAGAACCAAAATCAACAAGATTAGGATAATGAGAAGAGGAAGAAATGGAAGTAGAAACTTGAGATAAGGAATTTATATGATAGGGAAAAATAGTTTCAAAGAAAATGACATCCCTAGAAACAAATGTTTTATGAGAGTCCAAATCATAAAGTTTGAAAGCTTTTTGTCCAAAAGGATAACCAATGAATAAGCATCTTCTAGCTCTAGAATCTAATTTATCCTTTTTGACATCCATATTATAAGCAAAACAAAGAGATCCAAGCAAGGAGCTTTCTTCATCAAAACTTCATATGGAGATTTCCAACCCAACACTTTCATAGGCATATGATTAATAAGATAAGTGGCAGTTAACAAACTATCACCCCAGAAATATTTAGGTAAATTTGCATGAAATCTAAGTGCCCTAGTAACCTCAAGAAGGTGTCTATGCTTTCTCTCTACCCTAGCATTTTGTTGAGGGACATTAGCAACACTCTTCTGATGAAGAACACCTCTTTCAGCAAAAAATCTCAAACATTCATGCTTGATAATTTCAGTACCATTATCAGTTTTGATTTTCTTGATATGAACATTGAATTGTGTTAATACCATAGCAAAGAAATCAGTGACAACTTGTAATACTTGCTGTTTATTATGAATAAGAAAAGTCTATGTCACTATGCTGTGATCATCAATAATAGTGAGAAAGTACTTTGCTCCAGTTAAAGAAGAAATCCTATAAGGCCCCCAAATATCTAAGTGAAGTAGATCAAAGCAACTAACAGCTCTACCTTCACTAACAGGAAAGGGCAATTTGTGGTGTTTAGCATTCAAACAAACTCCACAATTATATTCAGTCAATCCTTTACAATTACAACCATCAATATGTTGCATCTTGGACAAAGAGATATGACCCATTCTAGCATGAAAAAGGTCTAAAGAAATTGAGCTTCCACTATTATTTACACTAGTAGCTGTTTTATTTGGAAGAATGGGAAATTTTGAATGACCTATATTCACATGATTACAAATACTGGTTGTAGAAGAATCAGAATCTGATTGAAGAGAGTTACCAGAAGCAAGCAGAAAGTAGAGTTCACCTGTTCTTTTCCCAGCACCAACAAGAATATTACTAGAAGGGTCCTGAAATAAACAGGAGCTTCTAGTAAATGATACCTTTATACCTGTTTGATCCATCAATTTACCAATAGAGAGTAAATTGTGTTTGAAATCCTTGACTAACAGCACATCATGCAGAACTAATTTTTCATTGAGAAAAACTGAACCAGTATGATAAACATGCTTAAAACTTCCATCAGGTAAACCTACTTTAATAGGTTTAGGAAGTTGTTTCTTAGCAAATAAGATGTGTTCATTAAAGGTCATGTGATCACATGCACCAGAAGCAATAATCCAAATATCACCAGCACATTTACCAATAGAGCAATTAGATGATGATGAAATTATACCTGCACAATTTGCATAAGAAACACCAGTAGAACCAGAACCTCCAACAGCTTGATTGCTTTTCATACCTTTCATGAGTTCTTGACAAATGTTGTTGAGCATTGTCGGATGAATATTATTGAAAGTATCATTAGAGGTAATATCACAAGGAGTATCAGCAACAAGCTCAGGAGAAGAGGTGTGAACATTTGCAGCCATTCTAGAAGATGCACCTTAAACTCCTTTAGAAGCTTTTATGGTGTTATACCATTCTGGATAGCCAATTAGTTTAAACACTGATCCTTGGTATGGCCCTTGCCTTTACTATATTCACACTTTTTGTCCATCTTTTCTCTCTTCCAATCTTTCTTTCCATCCACAGAATTGTGTTTTGAGTAGGTCTGTTTATTGAATCTATGGGCAGCTAAAGCACTGCTTTCAGAAATAACAGGTGCTCCACAACTAATTTCTTTCTGTTTCTCTATTTGTTGGATAATAGAAAATGTTCTATTGAGGCTAGGTAGAGGATCCATAGCAAGAATGTTGGAAATAATAGTTGAATAATCACCATTAAGTCCAAGTAGAAACTGCATTAGCTTATCTTCTGCTTCAATATCGTTGAGTTTCTTGAGAAATGAACAAGAACAGCTGCTAATAGCTCCACAGGTGCAAATAGGAGAAGCACGAAAAGAATGAAGTTCATCCCATAGTTTCTTAAGCTTTCCATAATAAGCAATAATATTCATATTATCTTGTTTTAGATTTACAATTTCTTTCTTCATTTGATACAACAGAGGACCATTGGATTAACCAAAACGTTCTTGAATTTCAGTCCATAATTCAACAGAAGAGTCCAGATAAGAAAAATCATCAGCTAAGTCTGAACTCATAGAACTCAAAATCCAACTCATTACCATAAAATCAGCTCGTTTCCATTTCTCAAAATCTTGATGAGTGATAGCAGGTTTTCGAATCAGGCCATTAATAAAACCTTCTTTGTTCTTAGCTACTAATGCTCTTCGCATATTGCGACTCGAATGAATGAAATTATTGCCATTGAATGGAGTAGAAACAAAAGCAGATGTTGGATAATCAGAATTCGCAACAAAATAAGGATCATAAGTATTCGAATTACCTCCATTATGAGAAAAATTGAAGGTATGAGAGATCAGAACAGCATAATCGTCACTAGCCATGGGAAATCAATAGTAGCTGCACTTGTAATTGGAACAAATTGAATTCAAGCTCGAAATATCGAGGATATGAAATTGAGGAAAGAAAATTTGATCACAAAGAATCAAATAACAAAATCGAGATTTCATAATTACAGAATTGTTCTGTAATTACCAGAAATTTGCGGAAGAAAACAAATGTAAGAAGTGGAAACCTAGAATTAGTTCGCACTTCACATTTGCTAATAGCTATAAAAAGCTAAGAATAAGCTAATCTCAAAGAGATTCAAGCTCTGATACCATGAAGAATTGAAAGAGTTTGATTACTCCATTGAATCTATGTAACCAAAGCTTAGAGAGAAAAGAGAGAAGTTTGTTATTACTATAACAAAAAAATGAAAGTTAGCTCTTAACAGAATGTTAGAGAGCTTATATACAACATTTAGTAAACTAACTAATGTAGTAAACTAACTATTACACAGCTAACTATAATTAGGCTAGTAAAATATAAATTATAGCATATCATTCCCAATCAGACAATTACTACTTGTCTTAAGCTTGCTCCTAAATTCACACTGTGGTTTTTAGGCATCCAGCAAAGCATCGTGGTTACAAATGCCTTAACTTTTCCCATTCATGCCCTTGACAAATTGCAACTTGGCAGACTATCAATTTTTGGCTTTTGATGAACCTTAACCCCTTATAACCCAATTTTTGAGCCTGCAATCTTATCCCACCACCACAAATCAACCAATCCAGCCCATTCCCAAAATGGACCGCATTGTTCTTCCCAACACGGGCCCAGGAAATATATCCCATTGCTTGTGTCTCACCCTGGCCCAACTACTCACACAACCCACACCCCTATCTCCCCTACTGCTTCCCACCAACTACCAAGGCACTAACTCTCTGTCCCAGCTGCTAATCTCTAACCCCTACCCCTATTACTCGATAGGATTTTTCATATCAATTGTCTCCTTTAAATTTAAGTCGCGTATAAGGTTGACTTATGTTATAACTAGCCATATATGCACGTGATGCATGCCTAGTGCGAAAAATTAGTAAAGATTTGGGAGAAACTACATTGTAATTTCTCCACTGAAGGGTATACATATTTTTCATACTTTTAAAAATAATCGTTAAGTTTAAGTTATTTTGTTTTTTTAGAGGGTGTAATTGTAGTTTCAAAAGAGTTTAAATAGTGAAACAATTTTAATACATAAAAAAGAGTAATAAATATTATCGAGTAGATTAGCAATAGTGATTTTTAAAAAAACGACAAAAAAAGCTTACAAATGATTAATGGAAGATGTCATTAGCATCATTACTCATGAGTAACATCTCTCTCCCGGCCCTCTACCACTTTCTCGCTCATCCTAAACACTTTACCATGTTTCATGAATATCATGATTAATTTGATCAAATGCACCTTCACTCATAAGCGATCAATTACTCATGTATTTGAAAATTAAAAAAATTCAAAAGTATATAAAAATATAGTAAAGTGAGTGTCTATGTAAAGATCTCAAGAAAATATAACCATCATTTTTAGAAAATTGTTTTTATTTTATAGTTTTTTAGATATTTTAGTTTGAAGTTTTAAACATTTTTTGATAAAAATCTAATGGCTAAGTTTAGAAATAGAATTTAATTACTTAATAACTTTATTGATTTATTTTATTTGTTTTTTTTTTCTTAATTTTGGTGTCCACCCCCTCTTCCCTTATAGTAGAAGATAACTAAAACGTTTTATTCAATATTAAAAATGACATAAATATTGACTTATTCTAAACCATATTTCCAAAATAAAAAGCATTTCGTTGTAAGAATAGTTGACAACGAAAATACTCCCTCCGTCTCATATTAATCGCAACAATAGCTTGTGCACATAGTTTTTTAATAGAGTAGTGTGTAGGTTACATTAATTTATTGTAAAAGTTCATGTGCTAGAAAGTGATGTGGTACTTTTAGCAAGTTAATAGAGTAAGTATTATTTTAATGTTTTTTACATAAATCAATTAATGAGTATGTTATATTAGTTGGGTGATATATAATAAAATATTGGTGGGTTTATGTCTAAATAGAAGTATTGCAAGTAATATAGGACAATTATATATAAAAAGTTAGCAACTAATATAGAATGGAGGGAGTAATATACTCGTCTGGCTCTTTTAAAAGTGTTCTTTTAAACCTCATTAATACTTTTGAATTTTGTTTGTTACCATTGCTGACAAAATATGAGCACTTGTTGATTTCAAACACGAAATTATTTCCCTCTTAGGCTACCCATCTACTATCAGTTACATTCGAGTGCATTACTATTTGCTAATACAAGTTGACCAGCAATTAGGATGCGTTTGGCATGAGTATAAAAAAAAACAGTCATACAGCCATACAGAATTACATATACAGCGCCATGTTTTAGGCAACTTTACTAATTTTCTCTAACTATAATAGTCATGTCCACGTGCACCGATGGGTTCTACAGGATAGAGAACAGATTGGGTATTTAACTAACCATTCTACATACCACTCAAAAAAAATAAAAAAAATAACTATTTTGTATAAATAATGTGAATGTATTAAAAAATTATTAGAAGAGGATGTCTAATACTTACTGTATTATGTTAAAATTAGATGTTAAAGATAAATACCCACTTGTGATCCCACATCTAAGAAGGATGGGAGCATGATTCGCATATAAGTCTAATAGGCTACTCCACCTATCACCAATTGGATTTAAGATGGAACCCCGTATGGGCTTATGTGTGGTCAGACTCTCCTTCGCTGCAGGCCTTGGTGTACAAGCTCTGTGAAGTTTATCATTAGACCAACCTAAACTCACATTCTAAGAAGCCCATTTCGGTATGGATTAAACTAATCACTTGTTCTCTTCTATTGGACTTTGGCCGTTACGTAACTTTAATTTAAAAGTAGGCTGTATCTTACAATACTAGCTCGAATGTATCAATTTTTAATGAACGCCTACATTTATTAATATAGTGCTGCAAATGTGTAATGAATGATGAACATATGTATCTAGCTACACTCGTACAAGTCTGTGTCTCAGCCCCGACATAAGGATGTATGTCAAGGTTTTAGGGTTGAAAAGCACATATATTAATATAATTTTTTATTCAAATTTTAACAATGACAAACATGCATAAAAAAATTAATAAAACAGACTCTAGTTGTGTTGTGTGGTCTTTTGTTAAGCTTGGTGGAATAAGGTTGCTCACTCTTTAGCTCACCTTCTTCCTTTGAAGTTTGGGCAAAGAGTTTGGGATGTCGATTTTCCATAAAATATTGTAGACATTGTTTTTTCCGATCTATTTGTTTAGTTATTTCTTTTACTTTTCTCATCATATACGTGAAACACTCACCTCACATGGGTTGCCAAAGACTCCCAAATCTAAAACAAGCCTTTCCTCCACCTTTCTTTGCACTGAAGGTGGAAAAGTCATTTATTAATTTCATATGTCTATCTTCGCTTTCTAAATTGTAGTTTGTCCGCATGAACAAAAAAAAAGCCTTCGCTTATAATTTTACTAGCGTAAACTGCACGCGATGCGTGTGAGAACGGTTAAAGATTTAATTCCTTAAACGTATAATTTTCAAAATAGGAACGTGCCCACCCCTCTCTTCACTTATATACTAAAGATTTAAAAATGAATGTGTCTGTATTGAAATTTAATTTAAATATTGATTGCATTATACTTTAATATTACAAGAGAAAGTTATCAGTTACAAATGGAGGTCCAAAAATTTGATAATGCGGTGATAAAGGGCTATGTCAAGCAATAAATTAAAACACTAAACATCTAAAAAAATGAAGCAAGCAAGCACTTAATGTACTTTGGGCATGTCCCCAACTTATTTTTATTTTATTTCAACTCTATTCATTATTTGAACATTTTCTTAAATTTAATATCATTATTGTTAATATAATTTCATTTGATTATTATTATTATTATTATTATTATTATTATTATTATATATATATATATATATATATATATATATATATATATATATATATATATATATATGAAATTTTATTTCTATTATAATGACTATGATTATGTTTTAATGTCTTAATAATAATAATAAATATTACCATCATTAATTTCTTTTTTTTTGAGAGAATTACCATCATTAATTTCTAAAAATTAATTATTTTTATAATATTATATTATGTTGATTTAATATTATTTTTATTTATTAATAATTATTAAATTATAATAACTATATTATTATCATTATTCATTAATCATCATTATTAAACATGTATTATTAACACTTATTTTTATAATTAATATTTATTATTATTATGATTTAACAGTATATTATTATAAATTTATTATTGTTTGCTATTGTTAATTACTAATTATAATTGAGTTTAGTTTAGCTTTATTTAGTTCCATTCAATTTCAATCGTTTTCAACCAAAAAGAACAGCCTCTTTGTGTCGTTGAAGATCTTTTTGCCTCTCTACAAGGAAAACTAGAAGCAATAATTGTTGAAAAGAGTAGTGTGTTTTTTTATTTTACTTAGACATTGTATTGTAAGAAGATTAATCTAGTATCTTGATATTGTATCAAATATCTAAGAAAAAAATACCATATTGTCATAAAAGGTTTATACTTGATGGGTCTTATTCATACTTATGATGGTTTGTTTAGTATTAAGGATAAATATTAAGTTTGTGTCTTAATTATCCTTTTAGGCTTTTGGTTGAGTTGGTCCTCTGATATGATCGGTATCAGAGCTAGTATGATCACGAGGTTTGAGCTCGAATCCTGGCACTGCCCTTTCACAGTCTTGACAATTCTGCATTAACTGTGAAGTAGCATGCACAAACAGCACAATCTCGTCTCTATTGCACCTATGCCGAAAGGCATCTTGTGCAAGGGATCATATTAAGAATGAATATAATATTTGGGTAGGTTAGATTTTTAGTTGGACTGGTTCTTTCATATGGTATCCCATGATAAAATATGGAAAAATAATATATTGAATGATTTGAGATGAGATTAATGCAAAGTCTATGACCAATATATATAGCCCAAAAAAGATATATCTGTTACACATTGGAAACATCCAATAAACATATTCCTGATAAGAAACAACTACATTTTGGATGATATAGGTAACTAATTAATATTGGAAACTTAACAACATAAGACTTATGGTCCGTTTAGTAAGTGGTATTAAATGCTAGTATGATAATAAAATCATTCGTAATTTAGAAAAGAAATCCACTACTGATTATTACCATCCAAACATGTAATTTACTTCATTTGTTATCAGGGTCATGAGGTAAGAATTTTCCCCACTAAGGTCATTATCAGTTCACCTTACTTTTACTGAACTGAACTTATTTATACTGAACTGAATTTATTTATACTAAACTAAATTTATTTTTACTGAACAGAACTTATTTTTGCTGAACTGAACTTATTTTTACTAAACGAAACTTATTTTTATTGATTTATGTTGTGTTTTCTTTTTTGCAATACTGATTTAACTAAACTAAACTTATTTTTACTGAACTAAGCTGAACTTATTTTTGCTGAACTGAACTTATATTTACTGAACTAAACTTTTTTTACTGAATATTATTATTTTAAGGTGAACTGAACAGGTCTAAATTACATACTCCCTTCGGTTTTTTTAATATGCACTTAAGGCTTTGCACTAGGACCAATGAAAAAGTGCAAAAGTAAGAGAGAAGGTTAGTAAAAGTAAAGAAAAAGTGAAAAAGGTAGAGAGAAGGAAAGAAAAAGTAGGAGAGAATTGTAATAATTAGGTGAGCCAACCTTCTATTTATAGCAAAAGGTAGAAAGGTACCAATTAAAAAAACACCCCAAAATGGAGAAATGTGCATATTAAAAAACGGAGGGAGTCTAATTTATTACTATAACTTACCAAATGGACCAAACTACCACATATATTTTGCTAATACAATGATCTCGTACTCCCAATATCTTGGCATTAATACTATATGATTACGATTGTAATGAACTCATAAGCAATATTGTTAGGAATCTAAGATGTTAATGTCTATGATGATGCCCATACACAGCTACAAATATCTACTTTCCTACCATTTTTCTTTAGCACTTACATACCACCTTTGACATGAAAGTGATGATCACGAAGATTTATATAAATATACTTCCTCCGTTTTCTTAAAATGTGACACTTTCTATTTTAGGAAGTTTTAAATTAAATGTGACACTTTCTTTTTTGGTCAATAAACTCTCTCTATCTCTCTCCTCTCACATGGGTCCCCTTATTTTTTTCTCTCTATCTCTTTCCTTCCAAAAATTGCCTAGGAGTCCGTGAATCTAAAAGTGTCACATTTAAATAAAAACGGAGGAAGTACATATTTGGGGATGGGGTTACATTTCAATAAACTATTATTGGCTTATAAATTATCTTGTAAACTAAGTATTCCATTTGTTTATTTTGTTTGTCATATTTTAATCAATGATGAGAGCTTTTTGGTCGAAATCAGATAAACAAAGAGAGTATATAAGTTTATTGTTATTACCAACATTTTTATTTTGGTGTGAATCACCAACATTTATTATCACTTATTACAATCTTTTGCTGAAATAGAGAACTGAAGGATGAGTTGGAAATTGGCCACTCCCTTCAGTTCCAGACATGAGTTCTGGCTTAGACCCTCACAATCTTACTTGGCTTATCTTAGGCCCTTCACCTTATTAAAAAATGAAGGGAGTAACTATTTTAACCATTCTTATTACCTTTACAAAGGTTTTGTTAGAATAGACATAGTAGAACTTTTTCTTAGGATTAGTTAAAACAAGTGTGCTCTCCTAGACTCCATATCTTAACAAGGTCAACGCTACTCGGCTTAACAGGTTAGGTCCCTTAGAAACGAGGGAGAGATTAAAGAAAATCTCATCTTTAAAACATCTCTAATGAAATTTAATTTCAAAATTAAAATGCAAACTTTATCACCACTAGCTAAGATACCGTTGAAATTTTGTGCCTTTTCGCACCCAAGATTGAAAAGTAGTTTGATCTCAAGGGATTGGACTATGGATGGAGAGGAAAAAAAGAACTATCCAAAAGTTAGTTGAGTGAGTAAATGTAAAGACGTCAATTTTCTCTCCTCGTTGTAAGAGTTGATATCTAGTGTGTCAAAAAATTGTTGGTACCTCATTAATTTTGTTTACCTCATTAATACTTTGTAGTTAATTCATCTCTTTTTCTGTTACTTTCTCCATCTCTCAAACCCTCTTTAACAAACGTTACAAACTCAATGATATTATTAATTAATATAATGGTTTTTACCACCCCCTCTCCTAGCAATTTTATAAGGGGAGTGAAAAAATTAAGTCTATTATTTAAGTTAGATGCTCAAATCATTACTATTCCTTTTCTATTCTAACCCTCCCTTATAATTGTGACCACCATGATTCATTATTCGAGAAACAAGGTCATAATACTTAATTTTATACTTGTTCTTGCTTTATTTGGCCATGGAAATGGAGCGAGATACCAATTCCTTTTAAAACTTTCAAATGTTATGTCACCAGCAAACGTAAATCATGGTGGTATGCAAATTTCTGGATCAGGTTCGTTACCTCCACCTTCTTCACCATCAAAATGACACAATTATTATTTTAGACTCAGACATGTTCTTCCCACTAATTGTAAACATGTTATTCACCGTGATATCTTACCTTGACTTTATTAGTTTGGTTCCATTTTTTACTTTACTAGTAACTCTTTTAATCTATCTCGGTGTTTTTTAGCGGAGTGGAGCTATTTGGTTGGGTATAAAACATTTAGGAACAATGTGTTGTCTCCATACCAACACAACATTGTATCTCAAATTTTATTTTGTTGTTAAGTTAATTATATGTAAGATTCAGACTTTTATCAACATATACTGCTATTTATTTCAATTGTTTCCCGGCTCCAACCTATTTTGTCTCTAAAATTTTGATACAACCATTCAACCAGTTGATGATTTGACACCGTCAACATTACTTCATTGTTCGAGAACAAGGCCAAGCATTGTAATTTGTAAATGGTTCATTTTCTTTAATGCTAAACTTTCTCTTTAGACATTCAAATGAAGGATAAATCATGTATAATCTGATGAGAAAGAGATGTTTTTATATGCTACATTATTATGAAGATTTCTAATTAGCTTTTAATTTTTTTTGGAAGTGTGGACTTGACACATGACACATTTGACACTTGTTTTTTGTTTTAAATAATAGCATCAATGTAATATCTCCATTAGTTTTTTTTACAATATTTAGTTGTATTATCCATACTAACAAGGCAACAAGGATTTTTTTTAGGGCACTCATTTGCTTAGATACTTCATGATTAAACGTGAATGGTTGTAAGCAGTCTTGAAATGGGTGCTTCACGGTGTTACCATTAATATCTCGCTACTCATCAGAAGCATATTTCACAATTGCGGGATGTTGAAAACTATACAAATCATCTTTTCTTATTATTTGATTTGAAGGAGCCACTTATATAGTAACATAAACAAATAGTGATCCCTTTGAAATAAGTCATAGTGAGCTCATCTTATATTTTTTTATAATGGCAAGGAAAAAGAAGAGAGATAATTAGGAGACCCTCCGCTCAAGGGGAACTCCTAAAACATCATTACAAAGAACGTTTGATAGTTCAGAACCATACAAATCCGTAATACAAAGAGAATCAATAACTAAATGACCCGTATTTGCAATCCAGTCTGCTGCTTAATTGGCTTCTCATACACATGTGTTCTATGAAAATCTTGGAAGGCCTTGAGGGAGATTTTTGTATCTTCAATGATGTTCTCTATCTACCAGGGGGGAATACATTTCCCATTTACTGCATTGATGACCAGTAAGTTGTCCCCTTCAATAAGTAGTTTTGACTGAGAGTGCTTGGTGGCTTGGATAACTCCCTTATGAAGTGTGGTAGCTTCTGCCACAATGACGACAGTGTTGCCCAAATTGTGGGACTCAAGTGCTATAACTTGACCTTCGTGATTTCTAATAATAAAACCCGCTGCTGTCTTGTTGTTTTTAACGGAACCATCAAATTTAAGCTTTAGCGTGCCCATGGGAGGAGGGGACCACGCAATGAAAATGGAGTGATGTAGTACCTTGGAAGAGAAAGTTGGGGGAGGGGGAATCCATGTAGGAGGGGTTCAAAGTGAACTCATCGTAGTGGTTCACATCTTCCATTCGTGGGAGAATTGTCTGGCACGATGGTAGATTATATGGATGTTCAATTTGGTGTTATTGGAAATAATATCATTTCGCTCCTTCCAGATACTCCAGAGGAGATATGAAATTAGCTTAGCTGTAAGACCCCTATCCCGCATATAAATTATAAATGTTGCCTATATGGAGTTTTGAACCCATGACCTTCACATATGAAACAAAGAGTTTTAACCATTGCGCTACTGCACTCTTAATGCTCTCTTATCACAAATAAGAATATTATTATGTGGTTTAAATGACAATCAAGAAAGAAAAAATAAATTATAAATGTTGCCTATATGGAGTTTTGAACCCATGACCTTCACATATGAAACAAAGAGTTTTAACCATTGCGCTACCGCACTCTTAATGCTCTTTTATCACAAATAAAAATATTATTACGGGGTTTAAATGACAATCAAGAAAGAAAAAATTATAAATGTTATCAATATGGAGTTTTAATCACTACTTTACTACACTCTTAATGACTTTTCTTATTACAAACTAGATTTCTATGCACGCGATGCGTGCGACAACATAAAATTTTATAATCTACAGTAGATAATTATATGGATAGTCGCATCTTACCACTTAAACTTTTCATGTTTTTAGAAACTCCCACCTTAATGATTTTGTTTTTAGATTCCACCTACCATTTACAATTTTATTAAAGACTCCACCACTTAACGGTTTTTGTCAATTTCATTAACAAAAAACCGTTAAGTGGGTCCCACATATACATTTTGTTAACAAAATGGAAATTGAAATAGTTTCAATTCTTTAGTTGTAATTCGTTCCAAATTTGCTCTAAATTTGTTGAGGATTAGCCCTTAAATTGATGAAATTGACTTTAATTTCAGCGTAAACTAATAATACAATGCATATGTGGGGCTCATTTTACGGTTTTGTTAACGGAATTTAACACAAAATATTAAGTGGTGGGAGTTTCTAATAAAATTGGGAATGATAGGTGGAAATTTAAAAGGAAAATTCATTAAGGTGGGAGTTTCTAAAAATATGAAAATTTTAGGTGGTTTTGAACAAAAAAATCCTAATTTTATTTGCATACGATGTGTGTTTTGGCTACTGTAACATGATAAAATGTGAATGTACATAACATATTTTATTTTCAAGCTAAAGTCATTTTGCCTCATTTTTCTGTGAAAACATCCATTACTCCCCACCATCAACTACAACTTTGGGCCTCGAATTCAACTGTTCTTGAAGAGGCTATCACTGAACCACCACTTGACATTCAATATGCCATTGTAAGAGAGTTATGGGATGATAATCATGGCTGGAAATGGGAATTTTTTGCTGATTTTTTGCCGGCTAAGAGTTTGAAGCTAATTGATTCCTTTGAGCTACAGAATGATGATGATGCTATTGATAAAATCTATTGGAACGGTTCTGCTTCAGGAGGATTTACCATTAAATCTGCCATGAATATCATTAAAGCCAATGCTGCTATGATAAGCCCGAAACATTGGGAAGCTATATGGAAAATACAAGTCCCTCAAAGAACTCGTTTTTTTCTATGGCTCACATTTCACAGAAGGTTAATGACGAATGCGCTTCGTTTTATAAGGGGTTTTACTGATGACCCGAGATGCTTGGTTTGCGGAGAGGTGGAAGAAAATATTGATCATATATTACGTCGATGCCCAGTAGCATCTACGGTGTGGAGAAAATTTCCGGGAATGAATGATGATGAGTTGTTTGGGAAAGATTTAGAGGGCTGGTTGATTCAGCATTTGTTGGAAACTAATGACACTTGTGATGATGAATGGCCTGTAGTATTTTCTACAACACTCTGGTGGTTGTGGAAATGGCGCAACAACCGTTGTTTTGGGTGTGTGGTTGAAATACCGGTGGATCAACTTGGTTATATCATGGCTAAGGTGGGTTTAATTCTAAATGCAATGACTCGTTCGAATGGTGTAGCACATTCTGCTCTTAGAAAACGGAAAGAAATTTTTGTGCGTTGGGTTCACCCGAGAGAAAATTGGGTTAAGCTCAACACGGATGGTGCGGCTAGGGGGAAATCCGGGGGCAGCAGGGGCTGGTGGTATTATCAGGAGTCACCGAGGTGAAGTGTTAGAGATGTTTGCTTCGAATTGTGGGTTTTGTTCCTGTACTAAAGCGGAACTGCTAGCGGTTATGAGAGGATTGGTAATGGCTTGGAATGCGGTTCACCGTAAGATTCAAGTCTCTGTTGACTCGGAGGTGGTGGTTCGTATTTTAGCTGAAAAGGACACCCCCTCTTCTCCTTACTATTTCATTGTTAAAAAATGCAAGGAATTGTTGCATAGACCGGAGTGGGATATCACACTCGCCCATTGTTATCGGGAGGCTAACCGAGCTGCGGATTGGCTTGCCAACTATGGGGTTGGGTTATCTCCGAAACTGGTTTTCCTAGAGGCGGCCCCCAACGGGTCTTCGTGCTATTTTATTGGAGGACCTTAGTGGAGTGGCTTTGGCTAGAATGGTGCCTGCAGTGGCAGCATGAGTTGAAGCTTAGTTTAGCTAATGTAGTAGTTTTTTTTTACTTTCTTAGTTTTCTTAGTTCTGTTTTTTTTTTGCTTTGTTTGTTTTGTTAACAGTAGCTTTGTTTTCTTTTCTTTAGATCTAGTTTGTCTTTTCTTGGTTGGGCTTGGCCCTCTTTTATCAACAAAAAAAAAATCAACTACAACTTTTGTTATATAATATTCAGTAAGGTATTTTTTGCTCATTGTCCAAATGAGCAAAAATTCAAAAATACTTGAAAATATTTTATCATATTTCTCACTCATGCTAAAATACTTTATGAGGATCAATTTAATCAAATGTGCCTTCACTCATGAACAATCAATTACTCATGTATTTCAAAATAAAAAATTTCAAAAGTATATAAAAGTATAGCAAAGTGGGTGTCTATCTATAGATCTCAAAAAAATATAATCGTTGATATTTTTTAAATTGTTTTTACTTTGTAGGTTATAAGATATTTTAGTTAGAAGTTATAAACATCTTTTATTAAAAATCTGATGGCTAAATTTAAAAATTAAACTTAATTAGTTAGTAAACTCATTAATTTATTTTAATTATTTTTTCTTTTTTTTTTTTTGGTGTCCCCCCCACCTCTTCACTTATATAATAGAGATAAAAGTATTATTATGGGGTTTAAATGACAATCAAAATTAAACTATAATCAAATGCATAATATAGATGGGATGAATTATTTCATTTTCTTAGTCTTCATTTCCTTTTACCTTAATCTAACTTTGGAAAAATGTAAATAGATTTTTTTCATTACAATCTTTCTTGATTCTTTTAAATTGGTTATAAAATTATGCCCTTAAATTTTTATTTTTTTTTTTAAAAAACAATATCAATAAAGATATTATTTTAAATCAAATAATATAAAAAATGAGCGCGGGCGCCTCACTATGGCCTAGTGTACGTGTTAAAAAGCGGAGGTAATATATCCTAATGACATTAGTTACTGGGTAATTTGGAGCTTTCTCACTTTGCGTCTCTGCCATGTGAACTTTGAGTTCGCCCATCCTTTTTCAGCGGCCATTGAAGAGTGAGATTAAACTACAGCTGTTTCATCAAATGCCGGTTAGTAATAATTTTGTTTGTAGTCCTCATTTGAGTCAATGATTTGTGGTCAAGAATTATTGCATGTTTTGGTTTAATAACGAACAGAAATTGTTGGTCTCCTCCGTTTATGATCAATTTCCCTTTTAGATTTTGAACATTTACTAATAGAGTGTTTCTTAGCAGTTGCATTGTTATTTAAGTCTCAAGGTTGATATGAAGTAGTACACTGTATTGGTATATTTACTTGACAAGTAATGTTACACTTGTATTTTAATAACTTTCCCTATGAAATGACAAGGTTTGTGAAGTTAAAAGTAACGATTATGAGGATTGGTGGAGAGTGAGAGTTTTATTGCTTCAATTGTGTTTGAGATATATGCCTATATGATCAAGGATTGAACTTGTTGTAATGGAGGAGGCGATAAAGATAAATAAGAATGTGAAAGCAATAAATAGCACACAAAGTTTAACGTGGTTCACTAGCAATGTGCTAACTACGTCCACCAGAACAGAGGGAGAGTAATTTTATTGGGAGAGAATACATAATACAGAATAGTGTTAGGCAACACTAAGATAATCAGATTGTAGTAAATACAATACGGCTATAGGTTTAACCTAAGGGTTTATATAAGTATCCTTAGAGTTAACCTAAACAGACATGGGCCTAAAACCCATAACAGATTTTCAAGGCATATTCAACAGAACTAGAGTTGAATCAAATTGAGATAAATTCCGATCTCATTTTGTTCAACATTTGTCCTTGTGTTGTGCCTGAAGGATCACCGATGCAAGATTTTCTTAATTAGGTTGTTTTTATTATGAAGAATGCAAGAGAACATGGGGAGACTTCTTTTACATGTACTTCCTAGGTTTATACATATACTGATTGCATGGCGTTTTTGGAGGGTTCTCCATTAGGTACTCGGAACATGGCAAGTCTGGGATCTGTAGGTGATTCCCTTAGATTGGGATTAGAACGATTTTATGATATAACATACTTCATAATGGGATAGAAATTCCTTTTATTTGGTTCGGTTTACTTCTCTATTTTATTATGGTAGGCATCACTTGTAACTTCTTCAAGAAAAAATCTAGGAGGAAGCTGAAATTTTTACCTATGGGGTTTCTACATGTTCTTTTTGTCTCTAGTACTTCATGCGTAATGTCACAGGTTCATTTGGGATGAACAGCTAAAATGAGTTGTCCTGGTGAGGGCTTGATTATCTTCTGTCCGAGACTCCGAGTATGAAGCATCATGTCATTGCTCAAGAGAAAGAAAGGTTTTTCTCCTATTCTCCTATATCAAAGGTTAGTGTTGGACTTTGGTTATGGTGGTTATATCATAATGTTGCTTCTGATGGTGTGTTAAATTTTCCAGCTTAAAAGGCCCAATTTCTGACTTTTCTAAAAAGCAACTTGATCGATTGCACTGGAGCCAAGTGCCCATTGAAGTCCCAGCCTAGTCCTTCCAAGATCAGATGGCTTTGTACATCACGAAGTATGAGTACGGTTAGAAGTACAAGTCCGGGAACTTAAAGGACTGCGGATGATTGTATGGACCAAGTTCCTAACAAAGTATATCTAGCTGTATGGACAGGAGGGGTTCAAGCTAATTACAAACGTTGGAGTCAGTCGTCAAGTGGAAAAAGGAAAAACGAAGATATATTATTGAAGCAGAAAATTGAAGAAAATGAAGCTTCTAAAAAAATAGCTGCTCCAAGTCTAGGGGCAGCGCTCCTATCATGAACAAGCTCAGTCCGCAAAAGAAGAAGTGGACTAATGGCAGCAGAAGCATGAGACCATTGCCAGGGAGGAAAAAACAGCCCTTGGATAGGCAGCTGCCCCACAATAATGAACTGGTCAGAATTATGCTAGTAAGGGAAGATATGCTATAAGATTTATATGCCAAAAAAAATTGACTAAAGGTCTAAGATACTTTGGTGTTTCTCATTTATGTGGCGTAACCTCTTTTCTGACTAAGTTCTGATTTTAGAAAGCACCAAGAGAGAGGTGCCTTCTTGAATGCCTTTGCTAAGCGTGCATATATAGTCATCAATTTTTGATGCTTAAAATCTATAGAAAAGAGCCTCATTGTTTCTGATTATTTGTTGCACTTATATAAATTGCAGGACCAGAAACTTAAGGACAGGGTGGCAAAGATGGACCAGGAGCAACGGCTGACAGCTTTGTAGCTTGGTTTGAAGGTGAGTATTAACTCTATATTGTGGTCGTTTCATATTCGCTGTACTGAATTAGGTCAGAACAATTTATATCCAATGGTAAATCACAGCATCTGTAGATACGAAGCATAAGCAAGCACAATAATAGAATCAAGTGCAAATCATGCACTATGTTTTCTACAATTAGTAATTTGAAACTTGATATTACTAGTCTCTTTTTTTTTTTCAGTTTTAGTTTTTTGTTTATAAATGGTGGTGGACCTAATGATTCACGAAATATTACCATTGTCCTGCACATTTCATTAACGTATTACATAAATAAAGGACCTGAATAGAGGGAGGAGGAAACTCTTTTGTGTTGAATCTTGAGTCAATTACTAATTGCTCGTTTTTGCTTAATATACTAATACCATGCAAACTCATAATATTAAAAAGTATTAGTAAGCTAGTAACTTGAAATGAGTGTTTCAATTAGTAATATGAAAAGCAGACGCAAACTCATATAAAATCACGAATATATTTCATGGATGACTGGTCCCTGACCTAGGACAATGTCCTTTTGTTTGAAATTTTGAGGACGAGTGGCCTTCCTGACACTTAGGTATGTACCCCTATCGCACGCCATACGTCTTTGAGTAACACGCCATACGTCTTTGAGTAACATAGTGTCAAGGGTAGCAAATTAAGAAAGTAGATAATAAAAGCCGTCACGAGGGTAAGTTGGAAAATTTTCAACAAATGCACATGTCTATTCATAATAACTTGTGGAGAATGCCTGTACCACAAGCGAAAGTACAGGAAAACAGTAAACCAAGCAAAAGAAGGAAAAAATCACACAAGAAAGCAATAAAAGGACATAATGTAGCGCAAACTAAATCAGTAATGGGCACATTTTTTTTTTGTATTTTCACTCTCATTAGTGATGATTTCCTTCTAGATTTTGTTAGGGTCTTTACCTCTCATGATCTAGCATTCTTATAGGAGTTTCCACATCAACATACAAATCTGGGCGGGCACACTCACATACACACACTCGCACACAAGTTAGCCCTGTCGCGTGCTCACATATTGTGCTAGAACAACTTATCTCTTCAACGTCTTCATGCTACTTTCTTAAATCATATTGTGGTACTTTCTTTGTCACCTAGCCTTTTAATAATTGGATCCATTAGTTAGAGTCAACTAATAAGCATAAAGGGGTTCTTGATTATTTTTTCCCCCTTTGCATGGATTGATAGACTATACTTTATTGCTCCACATAATTTTTTGTAAGCTCGAGTTGGAGAAACGTGTTTTTTCTTATGGAGTTCTTAGGGAGTAGAATATTTTAGGTTATTTCATTCCTCTTTGTTTACTTAGTATTTAATAACCATCCTTTTTATGGAGTTTGGAAGAAGTCTTCACTATCATACTGTGAATGCGGATTTGCGGGAACGAAATGGATAGGTTGATCCCCGATTGTGTCATGGATATGGTTGTTGCGACACAAGTTTAGTCTTATAGTCTCTTTCTAATGAACGTACCCAATAAATGAATAAATCGATTACTTTGAGCTTTATAGCACTTCAGCAAGGGAAATCAATCGTTGGAAGGGGAATTCCCACTAAAAGTGACTAATATGGTGTTTGATACGTTTAAATTAGGGCGATTCGGGACTCAATATGTATGTATTTCATTGAACAATTTTTCCGGCTTTTCGACACCATTACAAAGCCTCTAGCCTAGATGGCCTATAATAGTTCTTTAGTTCTTTGCACATTATCATTAGTCGCTATAGGTAATCTAAATATGATCAATGCTTGATTGCATTTGACCTTTTGGAAGAGAAATGATTAAACTTACCTAGTTATCTCCCTAAAGGAAAGGTAAAGAAGTTGGTAAGAAATAGTAACGAAGACTTAGGCAAGAAAGACGCGTTTTCCTATAAACTTGATCAAAGAAAAGATATAGATGTAAAAGAGCCTATCTATAAACATTCGTGTCAAAGATAAGGTATTTTTATTTTGAGGGGATGAGTTTGATGGCTCGTGAATTCGTGGATGATATATTCAACTTTCGATGATTGAATTGAAAGGGAAACAAGAAAGCAACGTATGACTATTTGAGTAATGAACCTTATATACTTAAATTTACTAACGTATACAGAACCATAACATTAACCTATCCCAAAGTAACACATCACGTTCGAGATTTAATAGTTAAATTTCAACATTCCCATATTGTCCCTAATGATTCTTGCAAGTTGCAACTAGCTATTCCAAAGAAAGATGGTATTAGTGTGGTAGACCCATAATACTTTACAATTCTAACTCAACACTTAAAAGAATTCCTAATCAAATGTACCTATCATTAAGAGATGAATGGCTATTATTTTGTCCACTAGGATTATTTTTATTATCTTGATGGGGAAAGGATGATTGAATCTGAATCTCATTAAGGACTGTTCTATTCAAGTATTTAATGTAATTAAACTTATCTAAATTGAACCTGTTTAAACTTGTTTGAACTTACTCGAACTTATTAAAATTGATTGTAACTCATTTGAAAGCAATGGAGTTTTTGTATAAGTGTGGAACTTGTTGAAAATTTTTGCTTCTATCAAATAAAAAATATTAAAATTCTTATTAAAACTAATTACACATAATTCAAATAATAATAATAATAAATTAACATAAACAACTTAAATTTTTTGATATAATGCTTATCATTCCCTTCGTTGTTTTAATTTGTTAGATTTTGATTTTCAAGGTTTCCAATGCACATTGTTTACCATTAATATCACTTATTATGCATTAATAAAAAATTATCGAAAGTTGATAGTGAGATCATAGATTATATTAAGACAAATCTAACTTGCTCGCACAGAATGCTATATTTTTTAATATTTATGAGAAGTTGTGGCCAAAATTTTCAACATCTGACCACATGAATAGCAAGTGTAACCAACATAGCGGAATAAAGGTAGTACATCACTATTGATAACTACTTTTTATTGTCAATACTCCCTCCATTCTTTTAAGTCAGGGGTAGAGATGTAGTATTGTATGGGTTAAAGCAAAGAAAAGAAGGGGATATAGATAGTGTTGTGTGGGTAAAATAAGAAAAAGAAAATAGTGACATCCTATTTTAGTAAATAAGAAACGGTAAGGTAAGATAAGATATATTTGGGGTAAATTAGAGTAAAATAATAATCCATCTTTGTCACAAAGATTGTTACACTTCTTAGTCAATAATATAAAACTTTGAGCATAATATCTCTTAATCAAATGCTTTACATATTAAGACAAATCCAACGAAATCCCACGTAACTATATTTTGCTTTCATACAAATCACAAGCGAGAGTCAAAACGAAGTTTGTGAAAAGTGTTTACTATACAAGTGTAACAATTTTTGTAAAATGGAGAGTAATAAAACTTAGCCAAAATGGGTAAAGTGAAATTGTAACCAACTTGAAGGAATGTACTAACATTTCATGCGTTATTATCCACGAGAGTTGGTGTTGTACAAACCAAAGATATGGATTAAGGCCTTCGAGTTTAGGGAAACCTTAATACTAGTTTTATGAAATGGGAAAATTTAAGTGATTCTTAGATGATTGCTATTCTTAGATGATTGATGTCACTCTGAATCTCTAGATCGAATGTCAATGAAAATTGCTTCTCCATCAACTCAAGGAATGAAGTTGAAACTTAAGACACAAATTTTACGAACTCAAATATGAATTTATTATTACAACGTAATGACATTTTGTGATAAAAATGCCTAGTAAAGGTAGGACAAGTCCCTTACTCTTACATCTTTCCTAAACTAAAAGCTCTTGAAATCATCCCCCCAAAAAAAAACCCCAAATCAGAGTAGGAAAAATTAAGAAATACTCCCTCCGTCCCATAATATAAGTCATTGCACAGTCTCCAAAATGCATATTATGGAAGTACATATTAAGGTGAATCTAATAAAATCCCACATGAGTATGTTTATTTGTATATATTAATAAGAATATTTTGTCAAAGATTCTAAAGTTTGACTCCAAAAAGGAAATGAGACTTGTATTTTGGGACGGAGGGAGTAGTCTCTTGAAACTGATCATAAGAACGGAAAAAAACTATGACAACTTGCATTCTTCCATCAAGGCAAGTATTTCGCGTGATTCTTAAACCTCATAGGAAACGTTCCTGAAATAATCCACCTTGAAAGTCAAGGGATGTTCACCAAAAATCCTGTCCATAATTTCAGAAAACTAAAGAAGCTCAAAAATATGGTTTCACACATTTCTTTCAATAAATAAACTTGATGCATTGATTTTTGTTTGCTTGATTGTTAAGTTAGCTTTCGTGAGGACTAAAAGTAAACCTTTGAAATCAATTCTAACAACCATGACACACGCCTAAAACATTAACTAACTAACAACGTAATTAAAAAAACTAATTCATTCGGACAAAAAGTCCTGTTGAGGCAAACGTTTGGACACTTATTTGACTTAACAAACTAGGATGTATAGAAATGTACTAAGAAAACCTTCAAGAAGGATTTCTTGGCTGCATTCATATCATGATTTGAACTATTTTTTTAAAACTTATGTAAACTTATTTCGCCTGTAATATTTCAAAAAAGTTGATTGGAAAGATTACTAAGTCAAGACTTTATCATAGGTTATGCTTTAGTATTCTTAAAGATTTGATTATTAGTGTCATCATAATTTTTTTGTTGTTATCAAGTTTCACGGATTCATACTTTTGATCATTAGATTTTATTGAAAAGCTATGTGTAGTTAACCTGCAACAATGTTCCAATGATCTCTTTTCTTTTTAATTTCATGGAACAGATAGGGGAAAGAGGGAGATTTAGGGTCCTCATAGTAGAATACAATTAAGATTAAGATTAAGATTTCTCGTGATGACTCACGTCAATGCATTCACTTACTTTGGCATAGAACAAAACTTTGAATTATAGATTTAAGAGGCTTTTTACAAATTTTGACACCACAATCACATTTGATGCCTCATGAAGTGTACTTCTTTTTTATCTCCTGTGTAAGTTTGTAGTTCGTGCCAATGTTTTTGTATAATTGTATATACATATATGTAACTACTACTCATATATGTATAGTTGTATATACATTTATGTAACTACAACTTACAACTTTGAGAAATATTGGCGCTGGTCGCCGACTGGTTTTTTTCTGTAGTGGCTGAAATATTGGTTAATTATAAGTGTGTTGTGGTAAAAATTACTATCACTATTGGTTGTTTAGTATGAAATGGAAGTAAAAGCAAAATCCAATACAAATAGCACGTCAAAGTAACTTTTGGCTTTTGGATGATAAGCTAGGTGTTCACTTTTTGGCTGCTTGGCCACGTAGAAATCCAAATGGCAATGAAAAGGTCACCCAAAAGTCATTTACCAGACACCCCATTCCTTCCCACCAATATTGACCAACTTGCTATATGTTGGTCTATCTTTTGTTCCCAACTTAAAAGGGTACTTTCCTTAAATGCACGCGATGCGTGCGAAAGCATATAAAATTTGATTATGGAAAATAGAAAAGGAAGAGCCGATAGTTTGTTTAAGGTGTTTTTTTTTCAAAAATAAAAACAATTAGTTATCGAGAGAGAGTTGTCATTTAATTAGGATTTTTAAAAATTGATGTTTATTTTTGGTGTCCCCTCCTCTTTCCATATAAGAATAAAAATGTGTGTGAAAGCATATAAAGTTTGATTATGGAAAAGAGATGAGGAAAAACCGATAGCTTGTTTAATGTGCTTTTCTCAAAATATAAACAATTAGTTATGGAGAGAAAGTTGTTCCATTTAATAAGGAATTAAGAAAAAGATTAATGTTGATTTTTGGTGTCTCTTCCTCTTCCTTTACAGAATAGACATATGCTAATTTCTTTTGAAAATCTATGAACTATATTTGGGGTAAAATTCATCGTGGCATATATGATTTATGTGTTACCACTTACCCCGTGAATTATAGATATTCATTGCCATCATGATCGTGATAATTTTTGTGAAAATACTTTTGTAGAAATGATTTGCATCTGTCCCATTTTAGTATAATGGATTCATGGTCGCAATGAGATCAAAACCTTTACAAAGTGGTTGTGAATAAATGGCTGAGATATAATACCTATCTTCACTTGATTAAATTTTTACATGGAGTGAGTTTTACCCCCCCAAAAAAAAAACTCATTCCTTAGGTTAATGAATTCACTGAAATCAGGATTTGGAACCTACCCTAATTGTATCCTTTGTACAAAATCCTTAAAGTTCTATTGTAATCTCTTGGGATATAACTTACTAATCTCTTGTAGCCTAATTCATGGAAATTAAAAGGGGAAATTTTCTTCTTAGTTCCTATGCAAGGAGTTTGTAGTCTTGTAAAGGATATGAAGGGCAAATGCTAATGCTCGACAATACCCCCTCCTTAGATACAGGAACCCAAAGGAGAGTTACTGGAACGTGGGGTACTCTATTCGACTTTTGGGTTAGAGAGAAAAATTTGCTAGAGACATGGGTATTGTTTAATAGACCAGAAGGGAAAGAGAGGAAAAAGTTTATCAAAAATGGAATAAAATAATAAAGTAATATGGCGAACAACTTTATGGAACAACCTAAAACGGAGAAGGGGAAGGTGTTTGTGGAACGGAGGAAGTAATATTTTATATTATAATATCTATGACTTACATAACAACAATATAATGATGTGTAATACCTCTCATAAGGTATGCACTGTATATCCATATTTGTTATTTTAATATAAATTAGCCCCCGGAAATTTTGCTGTATCCTTTGTATAAAGTCCTTGAAATTTCCTTTGCATAATATTTGTCACTAGAGTGTCATATATGTTCCATATTAGAGTTTCCTAACTTTATTTCCCTTGGAAAATTTCCTAAATTATACTAATCTATTATGGAAGCATATAGGGGAGGATCACATCGAAAGCTTAGGAGATTATTTTATGAAGTTAAAATAATGTTCGTTTTAATAATGTGAAAGGCCATACTAGAAGATTAATCTCAATGGACCATAATCGTCGTTGTATGAGATTGCAAAAGGACTTCTCTGGCTAGACTTTGCATTGTATTTCTTCCAAAGGATACTGAAGCCTTTTGAAATCTAGACTTGTTTTTTGCGTATCCATTTTGCTTTCTTGTTTGTAAGTATTCCTGCTTCCTTTTGCTATTGCTTTATTTTCTGGAATCATTCTTGTCTGAAATATACTTATTTTCGTTACATTCTCCTGGATGATCATCAATATTTATACTCAAAATATGAAGAATCTTAATTTTTTGGAAATTTTTATGCCCAAAATAGCTTGAGTACCATCGAGTATAGAATGTAGATCCATTACTAGTTTGAACTAGATTGGATTAAGGTTGCATAAAATTGGATCTCCCTAAATCCTGTGAATGGATGAAGGGATTAATATTTGGTTGAAACTGTTATTGTTAGAGTATATGCTTATTTTCATAAAAGACCTACCTGTAGTATCAAAGATTGATATATGTTAATACGTTGCAAATGATGCATATTAGTCCGTACAGGTAGATATTACAAGATTAATAATTGTGCATAAGCATGACAGCTTGGTTTCCTTGTTTTTTGACTTGGATTGACATTTACTACCCTGAACTTATTATTTTTAGCCTGCTTGGATGGTATGTATCTTCTTAAAGAGGTATATGGTACTAGTAATCATATGTAAAGCCAATCACTGTGGAAATTATTACTACAATTCATAATTGTTACAGCTTGCTATCATCTTTTAAAAGAAAATCTGTGATGGATGAGCTTTCTTGATGTTGGAAAAGGGGGAATGGGAATATATAAACCTTATAGATATCTGGCGTAGGTTATTCAACATATGAAAGATGCATAAACAGAAAGTGTTCGAGCTACTTGTAAACATACATTGTAGTAGATGGGGTTAGCACCTGCAGTGACAGGTCATCTAAGCATATGTTTGCAAGTAGTTCAGAACTTTTTACTGTACTAATTTCATAGCACAAATCCTCATGGCTCTAGGTGGTTGTAAATTATAGTGAAAATCAATGAAATTAGATACTTTACTTGTTAATGGAGATAGATTTCCATGGGCATTTGCGTGGGACATTCCATGCAAAATTTTCTCGCCACCATTTCCTTTATAACCTTTTACTTGTATCACTCACTGAAGTTTTCTGTACAAAAGATTAAGGCGTCCGTATTCGACATTGAATTCGTATTTTTTCCGGGAATTGGCTTTTGTCAGATGGCTAGATACAAAAAGGTCATCCCAGCCCTCCCCTCATGAGGCTATTGTTAACAATTGTTCCGGCAAATAATTTCTTTCTACCTAATATTGTAGACCATAGCAACCAGCTTGATTCTGACACTGACCGTACACGCTACCATCATAATTTTGCTTTGTTTACGTTTTTTTGTTCAAAACAATAAGTAGAGATTATTTTACACTCTTAGTTCTCACTTGAAAAAAGACGAGTAATTTCTCATATGTTACCATCATAAATTCATAACTAATTATGCCAATCATATTTCGATGTAGAAAAAAATATTCTTTCTAGAATTTGTGAACATTTACCAATCCCTAGTCCACAATTTCTCAGGTTCGATCAGGCCTTCTTTAGCAATGGAGTTCTGTGATTACATCGATGAATGGTCAGCTGATGAATCTATGGTGAAAATTCAGCTTTTTCTGGATGCAGTGATAGCTATGGCACATTTTTTCGTTCCCCTGGAGCTTTTCTATTTTGTTTTTATATCACCTATCTTCCCTCACAAGTTGTTGGTCATCTATTTCGGAAGTTTCATCATTCTGTGTGGGGCGAAGTATGTGACAAACTTGTGGAGATACTCTCAGTACTCAGAAACTTCTACTATGGTGATAGTGATTGTGCAAATTTGTGCAACTGCAGCGTCATGGTTGACAGTTGTGGTTTTGTACTTTGTAATGCCACATCTATTATGTCTGAGAAAAAGTGAACGTCTTCTCAAGTATAGAGTTGAAGAGCTCAGTGGAGAAAAGAGCTTTATGCTTTGTGAAGTAGCAACAAGAAAATCTGTTGCAAGACTAATAGATGATATCCGAAGCACCCTTGATTGGAAAAGCGTTATCAAGTCAACCATTGTTGGGCTGGGAGAGATCTTTGACTTGGAGGAATGTTCATTTTGGTTTCCCTCGCAAACAAATAAGACCCTGTGGCTTTCTCACTCTCTTTACCACTTGATTTCTGCTGGTTCTGCTGTGCCTATAAGCCTTCCTGTGGTTGCTGAAATCTTTAACAATATTGGAGCCGTGAGGATACCGTACACCTGTCCCTTGGTGAGGCCAACTCAATTTACGAAAAGAGGCGTGAATCCTGAGGCTGTGGCCATTAGAGTTTCCCTTGTAGATTTGTCGTTCAATGAATCTGATGAGTCACTTAATGTTTGTGCAATGAGCTATGCAGTGATAGTTCTGGTTCTCCCTTCAGAGAATATCAGACAGTTTCGTGACTATGAGCTGGAACTTCTGGGAGCTGTTGCAGAACAGGTTTAATGACTTCCTTTATCTTTCCGTTGTTGTGTGCTTGTAACATGTTTATTACGGTCTTCTGTGAATATGGAGCAGACTACTTGTTTTCCTGTGTAATAACTTATATATTTCTAAATGATAAGGAGAAATGTAATTCAGATGCAAGAATAATCACAGCAGAGAATGAGCAGAAAGAATAAGGAGAAAGTAAGGAAGAGAAATGGGTGTGCAGGCTCTGTACTATATTGATTCAATCCCAAGAGAATGGAAGAGCTGCATTACAACTTAAATAGGCACAACTAGGACTAAAGGACAAAGAAATCCAATGCCTCATTATTACATCATCATCATCACACAGACCCATTCACTAAATGTGAGGAGAGAAAGGACAGCTGGCACTATGTAGTACTAGGAATAATAGACTAGGAATATTCTCAGGAATAAAGCAAAAACACTTTCTTATCCCTCATTACCGTGCATTAAGCCTCTTAGCCAGCATGTACACGGATTTCTACATGCAAGGTGGATAATTACTAACTGGATTGGTATAATAGTATTGAAAAAAGCAGGATAAAGGTGAATATCTGCCAAGACATAAACGAGGGTTAGCAATTTAGCATGGCATGTTGCTCTTTCTTTTCATGTTGTTCCAATCAGCAATATGATGGTACATTCATTTATTGGTAAAAGGTATAATTTCAGATATCCTTCTAGTTGAGCTAGTCAATGAGGACATAGAAACATGTATATAACCAGCATCTTCACAAGTTTTAAATGTGGAATAACTGTTTTCCATTTGGAACCCACCACTCGTCTGAGTTTCTCTACTTAAATAGTTTTTACTACAGTTGGCTGCTATTTTCTTTTGTGTTTGAGTGAATTGCAGAAGCAAAAAACTCCATGAGTTGGTTGATTGTAGTTGCCACCTTTAGAATTTGTTATGAAGTCAGATCATTTAATATAAATCATATAAATATGGTAGATAGACGGCAATACATTTAAATTTATTGTAGGTTGGGGGGTCATATATCTTAAACCTTCAAAATATGGTGGAATCTCCCCCCTCCCACTTGTTTAAGGATGGAATGTTCAATTGTGCGGACATGTTTGTGCTTGTGCAATCATGAATAATATTGTCGTAATGTAATCTGGTGAGGTGTAAAATGTCTTTTTCTGTTCCAGTTCACCATCACTATTGCGGTTAGATTCAGACCGATACTTCTATCTCTTCATCTGTTAAATGGTTCACGCATGGATGCAAATGCATGCATGATATGTTGGAAATTTGGGGGTAAATGTAGCAATCGAAGAAACATAATGTTATGACGTAGAAAACCCGTTATTTCTTTCAACTCAGTCTCGTTCTTCACAGCTATCTTTTAACATGCACTAGTCAGCTTTTCATGCTTCCAAGTTCCATGTGAATGCTATATTGGTATTACCCTCCTGGAACATTAGATGTACCACACGTGTGTTTAATGTGATTAATCAGTTATATGAAGTCTAACTATAGTCCATTAAGAAGGTAATGTCTTCTCTTTTCTTTTCCTATAAACAAGGATGAGCTCTCTTCTTAGCTCATAGCATATTTTACAGCCAACAATCTTGACTCTATGAACTTATGTACCCTAAAGCTGCCTGCCCTTCCACATTCTATGTGTTATATTTCCATCTAACCCTGCACTCTCCAGGTAACATGGCTTGTCCATCTTCTAGAGCTTGGTCATTCTTGTGGATCTAAATTTTTGAATGCTGATCATGGGCAAGTCTTGTGCTTCCTCAAATATAGGTATCTGTTGCACTTGTTCATGCTTCAGCGTTTGAAGAATCAACTATGGCTTGTGATCATCTTCAGCTTCAAAATGATTCAATGGAGGTAGCTTTAAGGGATATGGCGATAGCTTTTCGTGCTTCAAATGGTTTAAAGATTGGGATTTTTTATCAGATAGAAATGCCATTGCAAGCACTGGTTATCTTATCATCTTTTCTTCTGGAAGCTTCATTGACTACTCAGCAGAGGGGAATTGGCAGAGGCAGTACTGAGGTGTGGCATTACTCTAGAAATACTGATACAAAATGAGAGAGATCTTACTGAACTTCAACATGGTAGCATCGGATTGAATCTGAAGGCCTTCAATCTTCCTGATGCGATAGAGCAGGTATAGATAAAGGCGGTGCATCTTTGGTGTCCTAGAAGTATTTACTCGACTGAAACTAAAGCAATAATTTTTTCTTATAGGTTGTTAACAAGATAAAGCCTGCCAGCAAGTGATGAAAAAAGGCTGTCAGTGTCTCTGGTGTTAGACTTTGTTTGCCATTCTTTGCTCTTGGAGACCAAGAGAGGCTAATGCAAGTTTATTCTGAATATCATGGGTAATGCTGTGAAATTCACCAGGGAGGGCCATATATCGATTACAGCATCATGTGGCAAAAAAAAAAAACTACAGAGCTTGGCAGCCTTTTAAATTCCATTTGGTGTCCAGTAGATTCC